>CAJVSB020000268.1:0-64624 GCA_911865555.2 Thlaspi arvense
AACATAACTAGTCTATTTCTGTTTTTTAATATTATAATACACACATTTGGAAGTAAATCTTATTTTGTCATAAAAATTATTTTTCAAAAAATCTAAAATTAAAGAGGATGCCACTCACCTATCTTCTACTATAATTACTCGGGCTTGTCCCATTTGCACTGCTGTTGAGCCTATATTTTCCTCATATGAGTTCATGAAATGTGTGTATCTAAGTCTAAGCAACATGTTAATGAATGTTTGAGATGCATACAAATAATGGAAATTCTATATCTTTTAAATTCTTAATGTATATATATATATCTTTTTGTATCTAATATAAGTCATTTTCATGTAAAAATCCTCAAACTAAACTAGACCTATCTAAGTTTCCTTGAACTAGCTCCAAATGTCTCTTAATCACCTTGAACCAACCTAATTACCTCCGAAGTGGCCTAAAATTGTCCTAGACGCCTTTGAGTTAGGCTAAATTGGCTTCAAACACCATTGGACTGGTTTGAACTTGCTCCAAACAACACTGTGTTGTCCTAAAAGGTAACCCAAGAGGGGAGTGAATTGGGTTTTTATTGCGGAAGTTAAGAGTGTGAAAAATTAAAAACAATAAAAATATTAAATCAAATGAACTTGTACAATTCACTAACAATAAATACAAAACAATTTTAAGTAAAGTAAATAGAGTATGGATAGAAGATGCAAATTCTTTTATAGTTGTTTGACTTATTACCCAGGTCTATGTCCACTCTCTCGAGCGCCAACTGGCTGAGATTCCACTAAATCTCTTACACTTGACAGATGCAAGAAATCCCGAATATAAACAAAGTTCCTTGCACTTGGCGAAGGTAAGAAATCTCGATTACAAAGCCTTTGATTTGGTGAGTTTCAAACATCAATACAAATGGTAGTGAAGATGAAGTAGAAATGTAGCAATTCCTCTTAAGTAGGATTAGTTTACCACTTATGTACAAAAATGATCTCACTTCAAAGAGGCACTCTCAAGATTAAATTATTTTGCTCTATGCACTATTTGATCTAGTAATAAACAATGTAACACAAAGAATTTTAGAGAGAGATTGATATGATTTGGAGAGTTTGTTATTATGTACTTCTCCCTTCAATTTATGCTTTTTTATAGGTAAAAACACTAACGAGACGTTGGCATTTGTGGAAGACAAAATCATTTGTCAACAACAACTACACATTGACTCATTTCACAAATTCAAATAAATGGTTTCGAATGTTCAAAAAATCTTAAAAAATTCTTAAATACTCTTCAGTGAGTCTATTTTCAAATGCAAAATAAATCATTGCATTATCATGCACCGTTTGATAGAAATGATCAAACGGTCAACAACATAGCAGACTGTAAATTACTTTTGACAAAAGTTGTGGTCAAGTTCAAAATTGTCTAGAAATTTGAATTTATTTTCAAAAATAAAAGTTTATATTGTTGAAAAGTTTATAGTGTCTATTTTCATTCAAAATTAGATTTGTACAAATTTGACTTTTATATTTTGAGATATGATAAAAATATTATAGTATACTTATTTTGTCTGCTGATAGTGTAACTTAGCAGAATAGCCCAATTTGAAACAAAATTAATATATTAATCTATAAGTGTAAAATGTGCATATAATATATGAATTTAAAGTTCAGTACGTCTATTTCACAAATAAAATTATTTCAAAATTTTATTTATATCATAATTTATATTTTACTAATTAAAACTAATATTGCGCAGATTTCAATATTAACTTTTTTCAGAGGACAATATAAAAAATTGATATAATTAATTCTTTTAATATAAAATAGTATATAAGACAAATTATATATCAAAATAAAAGGTATTTGAGTATAATTTTATATAAAATTGACTTTATTATTTTTATAATAAGATAAAATCAATTTACTACACATATGTCTAATTTGACAGTTTCACAATCTATCACATGTAGTGTATGTAGTTAAACAATAAGTTTAATGTTATAATTTGTCCATATTGTCAATTATATATATAAATGTATATATAATAAAATATTAATTTGTTTTTTCATTATTAAAATAAATATGAAACCTTGAGGCTAACAATCTCCCCTTTTTAGTGATGACAAAACGAATATGCAATGCAAGATATCCATTAAGCATATATCATATAAATTCTCTCCCTTTGACATCATCTAAGATAAACTATATAAACTCCCCCTTAATATATGCATGAAAAATATTTAGAGATTTCCCTCTTCAAAAATGAATTGATGCAAATAATATTAACTATATACTTGAGTTTATAAGACCAATTTCTCTTTTGATAAAATAAAATATTTCTTCATTAAGGAGTTTTGTAAAAATATTCACTGATGATATTCAGTATTCACAAATTCTAGTGTTATGTCACCTATTTGAACATGATCTCTTAAGAAGTGATGTCTAATATCAATGTATTTCATTCTTGAGTGTTGCATAGGATTCTTAAAAATGTTGATAGCACTAGTATTGTCACATTTAATGGGAATGTGTTCATACTTAAGTTCAAAATCTAGTAAAGTGTGTTTTTTTCATAAAATTTGTGTACAACAACTTTCTGTGACTATATATTCTGCTTCAGCCGTAGATAAGGCAACCAAATTTTGTTTCTTACTAGCCTAAGAAACGAAAGATTTTCTAAGAAAATGATAAGTTCTACTAGTATTTTTTCTATCTAATTTACATCATTTAAAATCCGCATCTGAATAACTAGTAAGTTCAAAGGAAGTTCTTTTAGGATAAAATAATCCTACATTTGTAGTTCCTTTAAGATATTTAAGAATTCTTTTGACGGCATGTAAATGATATTATTTTGGATTTACTTGAAATCTAGCACATAACCAAACAATAAACATAATATCAGGACAGCTAGCAGTTAAGTACAATAAACTACCCATCATATCTCTATATGACTTCATGTCTATAGGTTTTTCATTAATATCTTTATCAAGTTTGACTGAGATACTTATAGGAGTTCTCATGATTTTAGAATTATCCATCTCAAATCTTTTTAGTAGCTCTTTAGTGTATTTAGCTTGATTTATCATAATCCATTCTTTGAGTTGTTTTATTTGAAAGCCAAGAAAGAAATTTAACTCACCTATCATACTCATTTCAAATTATTTTACATAGATGAGACAAATTTTTCACATAAAGATTCATTAGTAGCTCCAAAGAAAATGTCATCTACATAAATTTGAACAATAAGTAAATCATCATTTTCTTTTCTTATGAATAGAGTATTATCCACTTTTGTCATTGAAAATCTATTTTTTAATATAAATTTTGAAAGCCTTTCATACCATGATCTAGGGTTTGTTTCAAACATATAAAGTTTTTGAAAGTTTGTAAACATGATCTATATATTTCTCATTTTCATAACCCAGTGGTTGTTCAACATAAATCTTTTCAACAAATAAACCATTTAGAAGAGCACTTTTAACATCTATTTGAAATAATTTGAAATTCATATGAGATGCAAATGCAAGTAATATTCTAATAGCTTCAAGTCTAGCTATGGGAGCAAAAGTCTCTTTATAATTTATTTCTTCTTCTTGATTGAAACTTTGAGTTACAAGTCTTGCCTTATTTCTAATTATATTACCGGATTCGTCAAGTTTATTTCTAAAGAAAAAATAATTTTAAGTTAATATCGTGTAATCACTAGGTATAGACACTAATTTTAAACTTTATTTCTTTCAAATTGATTAATTCTTCTTATATAGCTAAAACCTAATTTTCATTATTAATAGCATCATTAATAGTTTTGAACTCAATTTGAGAAATAAAGACAAATGTTCATAAATATTTTTCAATTGATTTCTAGTCTTTTTACATTCACTAGGATCACTAATAATTTGTTCCATAGGGTAACTAGATTTATATTTCCAAACTTTTGGCAAATCACTATATGAAATTTCATCAAAGTTTTCTATACTAGAGGGATTTTCAATTTCTTTTTCCTTATCATTAAAATTTAAATTAACTAAATCATCATCAACATCATCATATATGACTTTATGCACAAATGGATCGATTTCATCAAATGTAACATGTATAGATTCTTCAACTACATTAATTTTTTTTTATTAAAAACTCTATAAGCCTTACTAGTAGTAAATAATATAAAAATATACTTTCATCCGATTTGTATCAAATTTACCAAGATTATCTTTAGTATTTAAAATAAAACATTTACACCCAAACATTTTAAAATAACCAATCTTAGATTTTCTATCAAACCATAGTTCAAAAGAAGTTTTCTTAAGAATTGGTCTAATAAGAATTCGATTTAAAATACAACAAGCCGTATTAACCACTTCGGCTAAAAAATATTTAGGTACCTTGTATTCATAAAGTATAGTTCGAGCCATTTCTTGTAAATTTATATTTTTCTTTCAACAACTCTATTTTGCTCTGAGTTTCTAGGTGTAGAAAAATTATGCTCATTTCTATAAGTATTACAAAGATTTTCAAATTTTCCATCATGATCACTCTTAATTTTTGAAATCATATAACCCTTCTTATTTTGAACTCTTTTACAAATTTAAAAATTGAGAACATGCTTCATTCTTGTGAGTCAAAAATAATACCCAAGTAAATCTTGAAAAATCATTAACAATTACAAAAGCATAGAGTTTTCTAGCAAGACTAACAATTTGAGAAGGTCCAAATAAATCTAAATATAAGAGTTGTAAAGGCCTAGATGTAGAAACTATATTTATAAATTTAAAAGAAATTTTTCTTTGTTTTCCCACTTGCAAGGAGCACAAAATTTTATCTTTATCAAATTTGATTTTAGGTAGGTCAATGAGTAGTTGTTTCTTGAAGGTTTAGAAATTATATCCATCTATAATGACCTAACCTTCTATGCCATAACCAAGAATCATTATGTAATGCACTCAAACATTTCACATTTTGCTCAATCAAAATTATCAAAATTAATAGTATATACATTTTTATCTTAAGGCAACAAATACTAGGGTATTATTCTTATTAAAAACCTTGCATGCATTATCTTGAAAAATAATTTTATAACCTTATCACATAATTGACTAATACTAAGCAAATTATGTTTTAAACATCAACAAAACAAAACATTATTATAATAAGGGAGTTAGGGTTACTAATTTCTCCAATGCCAATGATCTTGTCTTTTGCATTGTCTCCAAAAGTCACATACCCTCCATCTATTTTCAATATAAAATTAAACTTTGTGTAATCTCCTGTCATATGTCTTGAGCATCCATTATCCAAAAAACTTATTTTTTTCTTGTGGTATTTTTCACACAAATCTCCTCATTATCACTTTCTCTAGTAGCCATGAGATATAAGTTAGCAATGTCACTTCCACTTGATTCTTCCACCAAGTCACTTTCATCACTTAGATTCCAAGTGGTGGCTTTCATGACTTCTTTTTCTTTCTTTCTTCTTCTTTAAAGTGGACAATCCGGTTTTATGTACCCACATTTCTTGCATTCATAGCATATAATATATTTCTTGGAAGAACTTTCGTTTTGATCACCTCTTCTTTGTCTTCTTTCAAATTTCTTCTTTTTTGAGTAGCTTAGTGACTCTTTTACAAGATATGCAATTTCATCATCACTTTCTACTTTATTATCATTGAAATTTTCTTTCATAGTAGACTTTAGAGCAATACTCTTTCCACTTTCTGGGTCTTCCTCCTCTTTATTTCTTTGAGTCATTTCATAGATCATTAGTGACCTTAGAAACTCTTAATTGACACTTTGGAAAGATCTTTTACCTCTTGTATGGTGGTCACCTTTGGAGCCCAACTCTTGGGAAGTATCCTAAGAATTTTCTTGATAAGAATTTCATTATTAAAATTTTCACCAAGAGAAATCATGCCATCAATAATATTTGTACATTGAGTATACATATCTTTTATAGATTCATTTGGTTTCATCATTCAGAGTTCATATTCATGGTTGAGCATATTGAGTTTTGTGTCTTTAACTCTACTCGTACCTTCATGTGTTAGTTCAAGTGTTTTCCAAATACTTTGTGCTAGAAAACTCTATTAAACTCATTTCTATCTAGTGCACAAAACAATGTATTCATGGCTTTAGCATTCGTTGTAAAATATTTCTTGTCATTTTCATCCCAATCCTTTTTATCTTTAGCAATGGCTATATTATCTTTAACTATCATACAAGTGTTATAACATTCTTCAATAATGTCCAAATATTATACTCCATTTGTTAAAGATAAATAGTCATCCTAATTTTTCAATAATCATAGTCATTACTATTAAAGAAAGATGGTTTAATAATGGATTGACCCTCCATAATTCCATGTGCACCAATGGTTGTCATAATGTGTGATCTTTGCTCTAAAGATTTGTTAAGGTCAATATTTAAAATTTAGCTCTGATACCAATTGTTGTCCCAAAAGGCAATCCAAGAGGGGGATGAATTGGGTTTTTATCACGGAAAGTAAGAGTGAAAAATTAAAAAACAATTAAAATATTGAATCAAATAAAACTTATACAATTCACCAAACAATAAATACAAAACAATTTTAAGTAAAATAAATAGAATAGGGATAGAAGATGCAAACTCCTTTATAATAGTTCGACTTACTACCCAAGTCTACATCTACTCTCTCGAGTTTCGACTGACCGAAGTTTCACTAAGTCTCTTGCACTTGACAGAGATAAGAAATTCCGAGTACAAATAAAATCTCTTACACTTAGCGGAGGCAAGAAATCCCAATTACAAAGCATTTGATTTGGTTAGTTTTAAACACTAATACAAATGGCAATGAAGATGAAGTCGAAATGTAGCAATTTCTCTTAAGTAGGATTAGCTACCAATTATGTACAAAAATGATCTTACTTCAAAGAGGCACTCTCAAGAATAAAACAATTTACTCTATGCACTCTTTGATCTAGTAATAAGCAATGTAACACAAAGAATTTTAGAGAGAGATTGATAAAACTTTGAGAGCTTGTTGTTATGTCCTTCTCTCTTGAATCTATGCTCCTTTTATAGGAAAAAACATCAAAGAGATATTGGAAAGATGTTGGATTTGTGAAAGACAAAATCATTTGTCAACAATAACTGCATATTTGCTCATTTTAAAAATTTAAATAAAATGACTCTGAATGTTAAAAAAAATTTAAAAATTCATGAATACTCATCAATAAGTTTTATTTTCAAATAAAAAAGAATCATTAAATAATCGTGTGCCATTTGAGAGAAATGATCAAAAGTTCAACGACATGTCAGACTGTAAAATTACTTTTGACAAAAATTGTTAGGCAAGTTCAAAATTGTCTAGAAATTTGAATTTGTATTCAAAAATAATAAATTATATATTGTTGAAAATTTTATAATGCCTACTTTCATTCAAAATTAGATTTGTACAAATTTGACTTTTGTATTTTGAGATATTATAAAAATATTATAATATACTCATTTTGTCTGCTGATAGTGTAACTTAGCAGAATGTCCATTTTGAAAAATTATATCTATCATTCTATAAGTGTAAAAATGTGCATATAATATATGAATTTAAAGCTTAGTATGTTTATTTTTTAAATAAAATTAATTCAATATTTTATTTATATCATAATTTATATTTTACTAATTAAAACTAATATCGCGCAGATTTCAATGTTGACTTTTTCAGAAGTCAATATAAGAAATTGATATAATAAATTGTTTTAATATAAAATAGTATATAAGATAAATTATATATCAAAACAAAGGTATTTGAGTATAGTTTCATATAAAATTGACTTTATTATTTTTTGACTTTTCTATAATAAAATATAATCAATTTACTACATACGTCTAATTTGACAGTTTCACAATCTATTACATGTAGTATATGCAGTTAAACAATAAACTTAATATTATAATTTGTCCACATTGTCAATTATATAAAAAAAATATATATAATAATAATTTTAATTTATTTTGTCATTATCAAAATAAATATGAAATCTTGAACACTAACACATTAAACTAGCCATATATACCACCACTAAACTAGCCCTAAAACCCTAGAACTGAACTGAATTGGGATATAGTCTCAAAATTAGGATGAATTGGCCTAATAGTCCTCAAAACAAGGCTAAACTGATTTGATGAACTTTGAAATCGATGGGAAAACTCTCAAAATTGGATTAAACCGGCCTATTAAAACCTCGAATTGGTCTAAATTGGCTAAATCTAGCTCAATTGAACTAGATCGACTCACTGACTTGGTCAAACCTAATTCAACCCTTGTCAGACTGGTTTAGACCTGGATACTATCTAATTCCCTTCTTTTTCACTCGAAAACATGGCAATTGACTTGGTTTTCCTAACAAAAGCTTGAAAGCTTTAAACTTCAAATTGGATTCTTACTTTAATCTCCAACACTAGTTGATGGCTAGTAATTGAAGAATCAAAGCTGACAAGGTGATCTTAAAGCCCAATTTCTGAAATCATCGTCCCAAAAGCAATAATTTTCTACCAAGCATATGTTTTGAATTATGAAGCCTAATTGGAAAAAATTAAAGAGGAGATAAAGTTCAAACCCGAAATTTGAGAGGGGTTTATTTAGTTGTGCCTCAACACCTATTTATGGCTAACTAAGGCAGTTAATCGAGCACGAAAAAACTTAATTTGTCCAAAAGCTCTAGTTAGTGGTTTGACTAGAACTTTTGCAGTCTTTTCATGTCACACCCTATCTCTCTAATCTTAAGAGGCATGACAGTTAGGCAATAACCAATACACCACCAGGTAAAATCTGGCAGCATGTCAGCTATTGTAATCCCTCTGATCTAACCTTAGGGGTCTTGTGTTTGAGTACCTACTTATAAAAACAATTTCATCATATATTATATATATATATATATATAACTTGCATTATCTTATCCAATACATGACTTGTACATAATCCATCATATCAACATTTTCTGGCAAATATCCAATAATCTTCTATCAAACCTAACACTTAGCAAGCTGTAAATCATTCATAAAATCTCAAAATATCATAAATTTGTTTACAATTATCCAAAATATAAAATAATCTCTCAACATATACAACTCATGTCTATAAGATACAATCATCATAACCTTTAAAGTTGGCCCAACCTAGTGCCAAATAGTGAACAAAAATACATGCAATTCGGACGCCAAGGTCCTAACTAACTGTCTCGACATTTGTAGGGGGAAAAATTAGTGGGGTGAGATGAACGTCCCAGTGAATGGTATAAAACTAATCATAGTGGAAACAGTCAGGTTTTGCTATTATTACATTCATAAAATTTCAATCTAACAAAGTTTCGTAGCAAGATGTATAGTAATAACTAGAAATGTAGAAATTATATTTTTATCATGATGCTAAGTCTTTGTACATGAAAGAGAGCATAAATATAAATCATATAGGCATCATAGAGAATCATTAAAAGTCATAAAGAGTATAGAATATCATTATAGTGCATATTCACGTGTGTAGTCTGGTCGGATATGCACAACCAAAAATGGTGCGTCTGAGGGTAGTGAAAGTATAATATAAAATCTGGGCCCTCAGTGGGCAAAGCACAAACATGTTGGGCACTACTACACTATGTAGTCTAATCCAAGGGTTGCCGCAAATCCCTTGGCCAAACTGACACAGTCTGCAGCCTCTGATCCCCTTCTATAGGAGAAATAGTCATATAAATATCATGTCATACAAGTAGGACTGCCACCTGCCCACGTGGCTGTCCGACATCATAGTCTAGGGCCAAAGCACCAAAATATAGTAAACTCAAAAAAAGATCATGAAATTCATGTGTATACGTTGGAACTCAGAACATAACTAGACTATTTTCCATTTTGAGTATCAACATACATGTAGTTTTGAACATAAGCAACAATTGTTTATAAAACATGTTTGGAAAAAAATAATTAGGATTAGAGAGATGTCACTCACCTGGTATAAGATGCCTAGGGACATAGTCTTGAAGGATGGGTTCATGGTCTGGCTTAGCTCAGTTTTCTTCTCCTATAGATATGATACATATTTATATAAGAAAAACACCCTAAATACAAAGTGTAAATGCGTGTCTATGCCCTAGATTACATGAATACCAGCTTTTATTCTTTCTCTCAACCTTTGGGTTTAAGTCAAACATGCCTTTAATCTCTCTCAACTTTTGGGTTCAACCAAACATGCCCTTAATCTCTCTCAACTTTTGGGTTTAACCAAACATACTCTTAATCTCTCTATTTCAAACCATAAATACAAGATTAGGATCTCCCAAAAATCTACCGTAAATATAGATACACCCAAACATAGCAAAATCTAAAGTTATTTTAACTACATCCACCAAAATCATGCAAAAATTCCTATGGGTGGGGTTAAACCCGCCCCTCTCTTTCTATAGCACACAAAAATCATCAAACACAAAATTTACACTGATTAAAAGCTCTAGAAAGGATTAAATAAGCTAGATGTACAAAAATTTTGAAGAAAAATCCAAGTACTAGTGAGATCCCTTACCTTTTTGCTTGTTTTCCTCACTTTCCTCTTCTTTCTTCCCCTCTCCTTCTCTCTCTAAGGTTTGGTGCGGGAATGGCTTTTGGGAGTGTGAGAAATGGGTTGTAAATGTGTAAAGGAAAGTTATGGGGGCAAAAAGACCAAGTTGCCCCTCTTCTTAATATCATTCAACTTTTAACCCTTATAAATTTTTGGATCAAATTTGGGTACCCTATGACATCTTTTAACTCTTTGATTTATAATTCTAGGAGTTCAAGAGGGTTTAGGGGCCTTTGAAGAGATTAAAATTCCAAAATTTTAAAAAAAACTCGAAAACTTGCGTCCTGGCGCGTTGCGGTGCGCCCAAACCAGTGTCTACTGTGCTATAGCAGACCTGGACGCGCTATAGTGGACTTGGGTGCGCTATAGCGCCTTATTTCCAATACGCAGTGCACTGCTACAGTAACCCGTGACAATTGTTTTTTTTTTTTTTAACAAAAACTTAACTTGTTTCCAAACTTTCATACATGTTTCCCTTAACCTTAAACCCCTCAAAATTCCCTTTAAAAAAATTTAAAATCCAAGCAAAAGTGGTTATGAAAATTTAAAGAAACATTTGGTTTTGGGTGTTACAATTCTACCCTCCTTAAAAAAAATTTCGTCCTCGAAATTCAATTACTTGTGGTTGAGAAAAGATAAGGAAACTTAGCCTTCATGTCATCCTTTCTTCCCAAAGTTATCTCCTCTTTGACCAAAACTTAAATTAATTCTTTGATGCAATTTAAAACTCCCTTCAAATTAGTCTAATTGTCCTTAAAACTGATTTCATTCTTATTATGAACTTAAACCAACTCTGGTAACTAAAAATTATCTATTTTATAAACTCTACAAAATCTCTGGCTTGCACATGACTTATCAATATTAAATTATATTTTGTCTATACTAAAACCATCCAAGGCACTTTCTTTATATATTGGCTAAATTAGGCATTAAGTTCAATATTGTAACTAAGAAACTCAAGCTACTTAGTAGTTAAATAAGGAGTTTCTAAACACTAAAAGTGTCTACGAATAGCAACAACACACCAACTTTACCCTTTGGGTAAAACTAGTTAATAAAAAATTTAGAACTTCCCTTAGTTGTTTGAGGACATTCGTGTCTGAGGGTTTAAAGCGCCTAGTGAACCCATACTTCATCATATATGATATATCTGTTGATTTCTCTCTACAAAGTCAACATTTCTTCATCTTTTTTATTTCTATGAGAAGATCTACTTTAATGGCACTCTCTTCTGATTTAGATAAAACAATTTATCAATTATACCAAAACCAATTATTCATTCTCATCGGTTTATAATTAGTTCCTTTAATATCTTGAAACTGTATAAATTTGGATTTAAGTCCTGAAAATGACCATAATAATTCTCAAATCATAAACTTTAGTTCTTTTGTAAGATAAAATTCTTCTTTAACTTTTACTCTTTATGCAATAATCACCAACTTATAATTTATCATTCCATCATCTCAAATTACAAAAAAAAGCAAAAATGGTTTGTTAGAGACATCAAACTTATCATCTTTAAACAGTAATCTCACTCAACATTATAGATATTAGCCCATTCTAACCCAAATCGTGTTAGGACAACATTTATGTTTTATCATATCGAATCCATCAAAGTCTCCTTATAATCTCCATCCAATATAATCTCAATCTTTTTGCGCTATATCATAAACTCTTTAACCATAGGAATACCTAGGACTTAATAATTCACCTATACTTAGTTCATAAAAATACCTTCAAGTCATCGTATGAAATCACAATTCTTGCAAAGTATCCCATGACTAAAAACTTTTATCTCAATCGTCTACTCAATTCTTCAAAATATACCCTTCTATAGAATCATTATCCATGATTTACTTTTAGGTAGCTTATAATAAATTCCATCAATGGTTCATTAAGATATCAAATGATCATTATCAAAATCTCTAATCTCTACATATGGTAGGGATTCACAACACCATCGGTTCAAATATTAGACCAATCCACTTTTAGTAAAACTCTTAAACCACTTTATTGAGTATACGTCACATAACCTTAAAATAAATGAATTTAGAATATCTCTAAGCATCTTCTTAGTTTCCTTTTTATACATTATCTTGATTAGAGTTATTGGATTCTAAAGGACTTAACGTGGCTCTTTATTCATTTGATTTCTCTGATTCATTAGAATTTATACCTTACTCCATCATCATAGTAATTCACTTGTCCTTACCCAATTAATTCGCATACATTAGTTAAAATCTTCCAAATGTAAAATACTTAATTAAACTTACTCCATATTAATACTATAACTGACCTTATGCTTCTTATACTTTATTTATCTATATCAAGTTACTAAAACTAGTATAATAAGTCTCTTTCTTGCCATGCTTGGAACATTAAACATACATATTTTATCACTCACGTGGCATCACATAGATATCATTACTTGGAACGATAATTACACTAATATCCCAAACTCTTTTAGACTTAAATACTTAAGATCTTAATTTGCTTAAACATAACACCCGAATGCAAAATCTTAAAATCTTAACTATAGGGGAAATTTTATATCCATAAGGAAGGCAAGAAAATATCTTAATTCATAATTTTACCTTAAAACATCTCACTCATCTGTCTTGCAATCGCTCAAATAACTAACACGTAACATCTTCCCACATTAAACCTGTTTACTCATCTCCTTTTCATTAATCTGGTAAACCTCAATGATTATTTTACAACAAACTTACACTCACGTACCTCATGAAAACTTACCCGTCCATCAGACTTGCTCTAAGCTTCTTCTTTATTTTCTTTCTTTTTACCATTAATCTTGTCAAATAAAACTCAGAAAACTAAAGTTCTTCTATATTAACTTAATTCTTCTAACAAAACTTAGTCATGGATAAATTACATGTATTCCATTATTAAGAGATAAAGATTCAAATAATATCTTATACATTTTATGATAACTAGTTCAAGCTTTCTAACATAATACTAGATCCATACTTAAATTCATACACTAATTGTAATAAATCTTATATTCTTATCTTCCAATACCATTTCCTTATATCCACAATAAATGTTAACATTTAGAAGAATCTAGTATCATGAAATTTAAAATCTCAAAGAACATAAATCTCTTAGAAATTATTTTTTTTTCTAGACTACAAGAATAGAATTTCTAATTTGATTCCATCAATCTGGTAAAGCTAATACTTGCTTCTAAATAGCATATCAATCAACTTCCCAAATAGTTTATTATCAATGTTCTGCAAAATCTTAAATGTACACGTGTTCTTGAAGAGCCTCAACTCAAATAAGTAAACCACCAATCCATTTGATTTCTAATAAACTTTCAATTATTTACTTGAAATTTCTCCCTAAGTAGTTTAAACCATAATTTTTTTTTTCTTGTGGATTATTTGAAAAATCGTTCAAAATAAATTTTGAACCACCAGTAGCCATGCTTCAAAAATGCTAATTACCTTTAGAATCCTCCAAACTCATATCTTTCCAGTCATCACATAAAACACGTGTTCTTAAATCACACTTATAATATGACACTACTATTTTCATTGTACATGTGATAAGTCTGTACACTTTAATCTTTGTCCATCTACCAATATTTCTTAAGTCTTTCTAACTTTCCTAAAGATACTAAATTTGTAACTAAAACTTACATGTGCTAACCATGCTAAGGTTTCATCTCTAAGCCATTTATTTACACTATAATTCCTTGATTACAATTTTCTTAACTTGTAACTAACATAAGTCTTCAAATCTTCATCAAATTCGGAATCTTTAATCTTCAATACCTCAAACCGAACTTTAGCGGGTAATCATACACAAAAATAAATATAAATTATCCCGTGTGCCCTTATGCCATACTTCATTCCCTAATGTCTTCATAGCATTTTCTTACATTAAGATCAAAATTTTATTCATCTCTTTTTAAATCATCTTCCAATTTATACTAGATCGATAATACTATTAAATCGTATAACTTTCTCTTGTCTTATGCTTTATTTTCTCATAGTTTAACTAACATACTTATTAATCTTAGGAACTAAAGAATAGATAGTTAGATTAGTTCTTGGGTATTATGCAATTTGTTACGTAGAATGCGATGTTCCTATCTCTTCATATGTAGAAATTTTGACATTGAATGCTTGCCTAAGAGGTTGGCTAGTTCTCTAGTCTCCAATCTATTCACCTTAGTTCGTTCTAACTCAACAAAGGTTGTACAAAGTTTACACCTATTCTTGTCAGAAAGCAACTACTTATGCCTAGCATATATCTATCATTCACTAATTTTTAGCCAAAATCTAATACTCTCTAACATAGACCTTATCACTTTTCCTGTGCTTTGATACCACTTAAACTGTCACACCCTATCCTCTCTAACCTTAAGAGGTGTGACAGCGGGGTAATAACCAACACAGTATCGGGTAAAAATCCGGTAGCATGCTGGCTATTGTAACCCCTCTGATCTGACCTTAGGGGCCCTGTGTCTAAGTACCTACTTATAAAAACAATCTCACCATATACATATATAACTTACATTATCTCATCCAATACATGACTTGTACATAATCCATCCAATCAAAATTTTTTGGCAAACACCCAATAATCCTCTATCAAACATGCTATGCTCAAAAATCATTACCTAACACTTAGCAAGTTGTAAATCATTCATAAGATCTCAAAACATCATAAATTTGTTTACAATTATCCACAATGTAAAATAATCTCTCAACATATACAACTCATGTCTATAAGATACAATCAACATAACCTTTAAAGCTGGCCCAACCTAGTACCAAACAGTGAACAAAAATACATGCAATCTGGACACCAAGGTCCTAACTAACTTGTCTTGACATCTGCAAGGGGGAAAAATTAGTAGGGTGAGACGAATGTCCCAATGAATGGCATAAAACTAATCCCAGTGGAAACAGTCAGGTTTTGCTGTTATTACATTCATAAAATTTCAATTTAACAGAGTTCCATAGCAAGATGTTTAACAATAACCAGAAATATAGAAATTATGTTTTTATCATGATGCCAAGTCTTTGTGGAGCATAAACATAAATCATATAGGCATCATAGAGAATCATTAAAAGTCATAATGAGCATAGAACATCATCATAGTGCATAGTCATGTGCGTGGTCTAGTTGGGTGTTCACAACTGAAAGTGGTGCGTTTGAGGACAGTGAAAGCATAATATAAAATCTGGGCCCTCATTGGGCAAAGCACAATTATGTCGGGTGCTACTAAACTTTGTAGTCTACTCTGAGAGTTGTCACAAATCTCTTGGCCAAACTGACATAGTCTGCGACCTCTAGTCCCCTTTTCTAGGGAAAATAATCATATAAATATCATATCATGCAAGTAGAACTGCTATCTGCCTTACGTGGCTGTCCGACATCATAGTCTAGGTGTCGAAGCACCAAAATATAGCAAACTCAAAAAAAGATCATGAAATTCATGTGTATACATTGGAACTCAGAACATAACTAGACCGTTTCCCATTTTGAGTATCAACATACATGTAATTTTGAACATAAGTAATAATTGTTTATAAAACATGTTTGAAAAAAAATAATTAGGATTAGAGAGATGCCACTCACTTGGTATAAGAAAACTAGGGACATAGTCTTCAAGCGATGGGTTCATGGTCTAACTTAGCTCAGTTTTCTTCCCTTATAGATAGGATACATATTTGTGTAAGAAAAACACCCTAAATACAAAATGTAAATGCATGCCTATACCTTAGATTACATGAATACAACCCCTTATTTTTTCTCTCAACCTTTGGATTCAAGCCAAATATGCCCTTAATCTCTCTCAATTTTTGAGTTCAACCAAACATGCCCTTAATCTCTTTCAATTTTTGGGTTCAACCAAACATGCCTTTAATCTCTCTCAACTTTGGGATTCAACCAAACATACCTTTAATCTCTCTATTTCAAACCATAAATATAAGATTAGAATCTCCCAAAATTCTACCATAAACATAGATTCATCTAAACATAGTAAAATCTAAAGTTATTTTAGCTACATCCACCAAAATCATGCAAAATTCCTATGGGTGAGGTTAAACCCGCCCTTCTCTCTCTACAACACACAAACACCATCAAACACAAAATTTACATCGATTAAAAGCTTTAGAAAGGAGTAAATAAGATAGATGTACAAAAATTTTGAAGAAAAATCCAATTACTAGTGAGATCTCTTATCTTTTTGCTTGTTTTCCTCACTTTCCTTTTCTTTCTTCCCTTTCCTTCTCTCTCTAAGGTTTGGTGCGGGAGTGGCTTTTGGCAATGTGAGAAATGGGTTGTAAATGTTTAAAGGAAAGTTATGGGGGCAAAAAGACCAAGTTACCCTTTTCTTAATATCATTCAACTTTTAACCCTTATAAATTTTTGGATCAAATTTGGGTACCCTAAGACATCTTTCAACTCTTTGATTTATAATTCTAGGAGTTCAAGAGAGTTTAGGGGTCCTTGGGGGGTTAAAATTCCAAAATTTTTAAGAAAAACTTGAAAAATCGCATCTCGACGCGTTACGACATGCCCAAACCAGTGTCTACCGCGCTATAGTGGACCTGGGCGCTATAGCGCCCCATTTCCAGTATGCAGTGCTCTATAGCGCTACTACAATAACCTGTGGCAAATTTTTTTTTTAACAAAAACTTAACTTGTTTCCAAATTTTCATATATGTTTCTCTAAACCTTAAACTCTTCAAAATTCTCTCTAAAAAAATTTAAAATCCAAGCAAAAGTGGTTGTGAAAATTTAAAAAAACATTTGGTTTTGGGTGTTACATCTCAATTTAGTCCACCCAAGTTTACTTTCTCTCAATTAGGCCCTAGGCTTTTGAAGTCCAAACTTCCAACGCCTTTCCTTTTGATCCTCCCTCTCTAGTCTCTTTCAATTTAGTCCCTATAGTCTTTTAATTAAGTCATAGTTGATCTAATTTCTCCAATTGGACCCTTGAGATTTCTAAATTATGCCTTTTTCATTTAATTTATTCAATTACACCCATGATCTCTTTCAATTAACTCCTAGTTTCCTTCATTTCATTCAATTAGGTCCTTGATTTTCTTTAATTAACCTTCAATTTCCTTGATTTCATTCAATTAGGTCCTTGAAATTCTGAATTCGTGCCCCATTTGATCTAATTTTCTCAATTATGCTCTTTTTTCTATTTAATTTACTAATCCCTTATTTAGTCTTTAGACTTCATGCTAATGTCATATATTAAGGAAGTTCCCTCCCTACTTGCATGCTTCACCAATTATTATATTATTGTTTATTATTTTATTATTTTATTTTATTTATTGTTGGTTTTTAGGTTCAGCATGTCACAGGTAGATTGGCCTTGGTGGACCAATGCAAAGCAATTAGGCTGGGCTTAGGAGTGGGCCCAAATAGGAGCCCAAGCCAATTAGTTAAAGCTGTAATGGATCGAGCCGAAGTGCTAGGGCTGGGTTGAATAGATGGGCCGAGCTCAAGCGAGTTGATCCAAGGGGTAGTTGGGTCAAGTCTAGAGAGGAAAACAAAGGCAGATCGAGCAGTTGAGAGATTGGGTTGCAAATTAGGTTAGGTGTCATGGGAGAGCAATAGAAGCATCTTGAGAAGCTTTTGTTCAATGGGCTAGGAAGGCGACAATACTAGCTAGACTAGACAACACCAGTAGTGCAAGAAAGAGGTTGAGCAATGGTCCAGTGAGCTAATTGGGGCTTGGGTGTGAGAAGATCTAGGAGGAAAACTCAGCGCTAAAGAACTCAAAAGCAATTGAAGATCCCAAAAGGGATAAGCTCGATCGGAGGAGAAATTGAGTTTCTCAAAGTGGTTCGAAGCTCCTAGATTGGATAGACCCAAAGAGACAAGCTTTGATGGCCTGAATGGCACAAATTAGCCAAATCTAAAGCAGATTAGGTAGGATTGATTCTACTGGATGGGAATGTCATCCAAAGCTAGAAAGAATTAAGGGGATTGGTGAGGGCTATAAGTCAGGGTCAAAAGCCCCTTTTGTTCAATGTGGAATTTAGTCAAACCCAAGAAGAGAGTTTAGATGCGGAGGACTCATCCATATAAGAGATGAAAAGAGTGGGTGAGGGTGAGAGATTGTCGACAGAGATGTCTTTGTTGTATTGTTGATAATAAACAAGTTTAGAAGTGATTCTCCCGTAGATTGTGGGTGTCTTTCTTCTTCTTTGATTCTCTTTATCTCTTGCCATATGTGTGTGTGGGTGTGTGTTCAGTGTGCGGACCCGGAGTCTCCAATCAATCCGTACCAACGGAACAAAGGAGCAATTTTGTGAAGTAGCTGTCCCAACGTCAAGCAAAATTTGGCAAATAGAGGAGCCTGAGATGCGCTTGATCTAATTGTGGGGATTGGTGTCAACGTGTTGGGTTCTTGCTGGTCCAATTGGTGATTGAACTAGAGTGAGGAAGAAGGAGCAATTGATACACGTAGAGGAAGGCCAACGTGCATGAAGGACCACACGCGCATGGGAGCGCATGAGGCCAGTAAGATGCATGATATAGAGCACTGCAGGTGAATAGGGGTGCGTGAAAGGAAAAACTCAAATCAAAATATGACATTTTGATAAGAAACCAAGAACTAGTTGAGATTTACTCTTTCTATTTCTAGGAGAAAAAAAAGCCGGTCTCCAAATTGTTTTCAATAAAAAATTTTAAACTTTTGCTAACCTGATAATAGGTATAACCGACTTTCATAAATAGTTGATTTTGAATATCTTCCTAAAAAATTCAAACTATAAATAATTTGATCAATTAAAAACTAAAATGTTGATATGAAAGGCCCCATTCTGTCCCTGTCTTTAACCCTTATTTATTTATTTAATCTGAATTTCAAAAGATTCCCTGTAGTAAAATTGTGACTTTGCCCTTGAACAAAATCGAAAAGACGACTGTGCCTCTTATTTAAAAGTGTCTGCCGTTGACATTACTGCTTTGTCCTGGATATTTAAACAAAATTCCTGCTGTGTCCACGTGCATGTATTAAAATGGTAGAACTGTTCTTGCCTAAATTTTAAAAGGACAACTATGCCTTTAGTCTTTTTGTTCAATATTCTCTCATTTCCCACTGTTTAAAATTTTAATAAATTAATTAACTAAACATTTTTAATTATAAAACTCATTTTAATTATTCAAATAAATCTAGTTTAAATAAAATATTAAGTAAGAAATTAACTAGAACAACATTAACTCAATTAATTTGCAATATATATATTTAAAGAAAATAGGTATATTACAAGGTCATTGACAAAGATTTTTGCTTAAAATAATATGGAACAAAAGCATTATTATTAATAGAATTAATTTGTTGCATAATGGATTGCATTATCATCAAACAAATTCTCGGCCAACATTGATTCATTAAACAAGGATAACAATTTAGCAGTTGTAAAAGGATCCTTGGGGAGTTTTAGTAACTTTATCATTGACAACGTAGCAACGTAGTTAGACAACCATGCTTAAAACGAAGCTTGTGCCGCGGATGAAACAGCATCAATTGCACTGCCTAATGGCCTTCCCACTTCAATTAAGGAACTGTTGTAATGTAATTTTTCCACCACTGCAATCTCTTGCCGGGGATCCAGTCCTGTCCAAAACCAAAAATAGGAGGATTCAGTATCAACACGATTCAAAACTAGTCCTCACTCCAAACAAAACAAAACAACAACAGAAAGGCTTAATAATTAAGCCGCGTTTAATAAGAAATAAGTTCCAAGTAAAGTGAGTTTGGATAAAATGAGTTTGAGAAAAATAGATTTATAAAAAAAAATAGATGTAATTATTTGTTTTATATAGAAATGATGAAATTAGATTATAAATAAAATATTTACCTAGTTGTTTATATATATTTCTTCTTATAACCCTTCAATTGCATTTTGTGATTTTTATTATTAATTTTTTAAACTACTGGGGTGGGTTTGACAGAATTGACCTAAGCACACTGCCTTTAGGCCTAGTTTAGCTAAAATAAATCTAGCCTAAAGTCAATGTTTATGAAACTAAACTGCCTTTAGGCCTAGTTTAGCTAAAATAAATCTGGCCTAAAGTCAATGTTTATGAAACTAAACCGGTGATACCACATGTAGTCTTATTGGTTATTGATTTAATCAGTTTAACCAGTTTAATCATTACCTTAACTGATAATCATAATTATATTTAATATTATAAATAATATTAAAAATAAAAAAATTAAAAAACAAAAATTTACTCAGTATTTATGAATCAGCGGAAATTTCTTCAAATTAAAATCTTGAGTGCAAAATATGTACAAAAAAGACCCAACAGTGTATGTTTAGTATAAGAAAATTTTTACCTATTAAAGTTTGGTACGAAAGGATTTTCTTAGGATTTTTTGGTGAATTTCTTAAAATACCCCCTACTTGATGACATACACCATTTGGCATCTGGTTATTTTGTAAATATGTAGATTGGCTGCAGTTTGCAGGAAGAGAAAAAAGCTTCAAACCCAAAGCCCCATATTGAAACTACAATGTAATCCACGTACCTTCATCTGCATCTCGAAGAAGGAGATAGTAAAAGAAGAGAGAAAAACCCCAAACCCAAAGGAAAGAATGACCCAATTAAATTTTCTAGTCTCCGTGCAAGTAACTAGAGAGCAAACGAGTGACCCGTTTAAAAAAATACCGAAGCTTATCGGTCATACTGGAGCGAAACAAGGATGGCCGCTAGGCTGCTACCCCCGACTTCCTGATGAACTGAGTTATTAACGAAGATTTGCGGCCGCTGGCGAGCAAAGTCAATAACTTTCAAAAATAATAACAGAGCCCCTTTTTCTTAGAAAAAATAATATACATGTGTGCGTGAGAGAGAGAGAGAGAGAGAGAGAGAGAGAGAGAGAGAGAGTGTGTGTGTGTGTGTGTGTGTGTGAACCGGTCCAATCTACCAACCAGTTGGCCGATTTTTCTGATCATTTAGCGATCGGCACTGGTTATTACCAGTTCACTAAATGAAAGAGTTTAACTATAATATAGAACTGGGACCATGACCGGTTTCTGGTCATCGGATCAGTCCGGTTTCTCAATCATTGTCTAAAGTTGACAATCAAGTAAATCATTAAAGAATTGTTCTTTTGCAATATAAATCTGTATTTTTTATACCAAAATTTTACAAATATTATTTTTTTAAATTATGCTTCTAAAACTAGTTTAGGATACATGCTCCATAAAATGAAGTATATGCACAACTTTAAATTGTACTTAATTTTAAAAGCACTTGTTTCATTTTTATTAAAATAAAAGGAAAAAAACTTTTCTCTCACATCAACACACCTTTTATATCTAGATTTAGATGTCTTAATTTCATTCACTTAAATCATTATATTAATTTTTAATTTATTCTCTTATTTATGTCACTAATTAATAATACAATTTCAAAAAATGTATAAAAAAATATAATTTTAAAAATATGTCTAAAAATAATGTATACAAGAATATAATTTCAAAAATATGTTTAAAAAATACAAGTTAAAAGAATGATATTTCAATTGACCCTAAAACACTATGTGTTAAATGCATGTTTTAATTTCAACAAGTGTTTTGAGGTTGAAAAAAAAAATGACACCTAAAAGTCTATTTGTCAATAAAATAAAATAAAACATTGGAAAAAACACAGAAGCAATGGACCCGTGCAGTTCTTTTCAGATTGCAAGTAACTCAGCCCAATCCAACTTAAAATTTTTAGACCATGTGCTTTTAGAATCAAACACTTGCCTCTGTTTCCGATACAAATTTTAAAAATTCTTTTCTAAGTTGTGCTTTTGGAGCAACCTGATGTAAAAATTAGAGCATTTGATGAGTGCAGCCTTCGGGTCTTTTAAGCATTTATGAAATTTCAATCTCCAATTTTATAATAGTAGGTAATATGGGACTTAAATGTGGTTCTGAACTCACCAAAGCCATCCACAAGCAGCCTGAACAGGTAGACGAAATCCATGCAGATGTAAGGCAGGTTACCATCTTCGACATGTGGGTACGTATGCTTGGCATCCTTAAGATTTGTCTTACAAGCTCGCTTAGCCGCATCGTGAAAATCCGTAGGACGCACAATAGCAGCAGGCACTCTTGGGTCAATAATACCAGCCTACATGCACAAGGAGGAGCAATTAATATTCAAAATTCATGAGCTATGAGATAGTGCAAATTTGACGATTCCTAAAATGAAAACTTCAATACAGACGTCTAATACCTCTGCTGCCCTCTCAAAGAAATAGGAAGCAAGATAAAGATTATTCTGCCCTGCTCCACCACCACCACCACTCCAAACACCGCCGAAGGTGCAGCTAACATGCATACATTGTTCGTCAACTTTGAGGGCCTTGATAGCTAATCTTTCACATTTGTTTAAGTTCGAACCGGAGGCAAAAGCTAATGCTGGATAAGAAACTCCACCATAAATGTAGGACCTTGAGAGGAAAGGAAACCATTCATTAGTTTTGTGCACTTCATTTCTTTTCAATTGTTTGGCAAAAAATATATAATAAATTTCTTATCTAAAACCATGCAGCCCAAAAGTCTTTGATGAAGCTTAGTGAACAAAAACTAGGAAACATCAGCTTACCTAGGCGCCCACATACACCGAGAGGAACGTATACAAGGGACTTGTTACCTTAACAACAAAAACCCTACCTAGATGTTTTCAGATAGAACAAGAATTGATTTTGAAACAAAACAACTCAGTTATTACCCAAAAAAATAGCATATTATGAGATTTTAAACACTGGCGATGTCAATCCATACCAAGAATAAACCATATACAATAAATGCAACAAAGATCAAGATGCTAGGGTGGACGGGTACCCAAATCAGTTAGGCGAAATTCGAGAAATGACCATGAGGATGGTACCTACTTAGTGTAGAATAAGAGAGAAAAGGTTAACATGAATGTGCAATGCAGATGTATAAGTATTATAGTTAAGATGTTTTCACACATGCCAACTACTTATATTCTTTCATAAAATATAGAAGTAATTAAACAAAAATATCAAATGAAATTTGTGATATCTCATCTCAATCTGGTTTTGCAAGTTGGAGATATAAATTTATATATAAGATTTTAAAAAATGCTACCAAATTACTTCCAATCACATATTTTAATCCATTTTCAAACTTAATAAATACTTGTCATAGAAGAAGTTAATCCAAAGGAAAGTTAACTTCACTTCATAAACTTCAAAGGCAAGCCTTTTCTATTTTGTTCTACCTTTCGACTACTTTGTGGACAAATAAATGAACCAGCAAAGTCATAATGACGAATATGCAGCCCAGCTATATGTTAGATATTGGCATCAAAGTCAGCTGCTTTGAAAATATATATGTCTGCAGTATCCAGTAGCTCATCAGAAGAATCATAATTTAGAAACAATATTAACAATTTAAAGGATGAATTTCAGTGCCATTTTTACCAAAGCTTCAAACATTACGACAGTGGACAAGTTGAGTATACCTTGAAATCCTGCCAATATGCAGGGGTTATCAGAATTTGTAGTCTTCAAAATCTCAGCTCGAGCTGCTAAAAGTCCATAATGCAAGTAACTAAACAGGCAATCCAAAAACTCCATATTAATTGCGTTTGTATTTTCAGAACTCTACCAAGCATAGTTTTATTTTAATCAAATTGAAATGAAGTAAACTTTTTGCAAACTGCGTTGCTAACTATCTCTATATCCAGTCTGATCTATCCAAAATCATGAGTTGGATTAGACCATAGTGATATTTGCATGTGCCAAATTGACATACGCAATAGTACAGGGATTCAAACATAAATAGTCTCTTCTAAAATACAGCTAATGTTTTTGCAAACAATATGAAGCCGAAAATAAAATAAAATTTAATATGCAAACCAAATAACTTCACTATAGCATTATCATTCTAATTAAAGTCACCAATTCATTGAGAAGAAATAAACCTGTACACATATAGGTAGTATGTTGTTCCCTGGAGATGCATTTTCCTCACATATGAATCATTTCCACCTGAGGGAGCTTCCGCTGCTGCTCTTTTTGATATAGCGTATACCATTTGAACAGATCCACTGCCTAGATTAATCACTCCAACTGTGTTTGAAAATTTCTTGCCTAAATTCCCCAGTATATAGTTTATAGTCACCTGCAAAACCACTTGCAATTACACTGATAGTAATCTATTAACCTTGGTTGGCCGTAAATATAAAGTTGATGCATTAGGAACATAGGCTACATAAGAAAACACCTATATTGTTGGTTAGTTTTGCATAAAATGATTGCAATTTTCCACAAATTTTCTTTTGGCCGACCTATAAAAGAAGACCTTCTGTTGGCCAAATAAGCAACACATATGGAAGTATGCATTTATATCTTCATGAAGCCCAGAGGAAGGAGAAGAAGCCTTGGAACCAACCACTTTAATTGCAGAGGAGTCTCTAAGATACTGAAAATCAAGAATAGAAGTAAGACTGAAGAAAGGAACAATCAAGCGATAACATTTTATTTATTTTCTTATTCATCTTTCTTCTTTCTTGTTTCTAGCATGAACTTAGTAGATTGTTTAGAATTGTGATGAAACCTTGTTTCAGAAATAATGCTTTATTAGATATTAAGACACTTTGGTCTATGCAATTGCGTAGCAAGATGTTGATTTTATTAATTTATTCAAGAACAACTCTTTTAATTACACTACAAGAAAATAGGGCTTCAGTGATTGAAAAAAAGCGACAGAATAGTTCGTCGCTAATTACCAACAGATTAGGGATGGATCAGCGGCGGATTTACCAACTGATTACTAATCCATCGATAAATCTGTCACTAAATCAACGATAGACACAAATCCGTTGATAATTTGTCACTGATTCAACAATGGACAAAACTTTTATCAGTAATCCGTCGTTGATTCAGTGACGAACAAACTCTTTGTTGGTAATCCATCACTGATTCAGCGACGGACACCAATCTATTGGTAATCCATCGCTGGAGGATAGTTTACACCAATTTGGTCGAAGTTTGCATCATGTTATCCCACATGGAGGATAGTTTCTCGCGATTTGTGGTTTGATGAGTTTTGAGTTTGTATTCCAATGCAGTTATGGTGAAATATTTTATTCTCTATAATAATAATTGATTTTTTATTAGCTGTTTGTTTTTATCTTTATGCATAAATACTATACATGGGATCCAAGAGATGAGCCAACCATTAGATAGATATTCAGTACTCGTAGATCTCATAAGCTTTTTGATATGCTTCCGTATGCTCAGATTAGAGGCAGACTGGACTGGATCACGCCTTCTGTATGAGATGAGTTTTAGAATTATTGGAAATTAGAGACATTTAATAAGATAAACTCTCAGAATAAAGGGAACCGCCGTTCTGAAAAAGGCAGTTCTCTCAACACAGGAGTTTTTATTTCTTCACATAAGCATGCTATGAGAATGGTAAGTTTTATTAGTTTAAAAAATTTATTATTATCTGATAGTTATAAATAATTACAAAATTTTTATTATGTATTGCAGGAAAAAGAGATCGGTCAGACTCTCCATTTTTTTTGAAATTTTTAAGCATATTCATATCAAAAGTAAAGATGGTGAGGAGGTGTGGGTGGACTAGCAGTTAGAGAATACTTATGTAAGTTAATTTTATTTAATTTAATAAATATTTATATTACTTATTAACTTTTTATAATTAATATCTTTAATTATCAAACTAATTTTATGATATATTTGTGTATACAGACTGACTTCAAGACTGTCCGAACCTTCTAGTCGGCATTGGAGGAGACATCTACTCTAGAGTCTCAGCGGATGACAGACACTGAGTTTTAGGAGAGGTGCACTGGGGGGAGAGCCTTTGGTCATATATATGGTTTTGGAAGGTAGAGTTCTTCCTAATGAGTCCACTATCTTCCATCTAATATTGCGGATCAGTCTTATATGAGATCGGAGGTGCAGAATCTCTATCAAAAGAATAAGGAGTTTCGAGAAGAAGTGGAGAGTATGGAGGTTGCCATTCATAATTTGTATAAGATGATTGAAAGGATGAAAGGCACACCACCCCGGTCAGTCATGCCCTTCTACTTCTGTTCACGATTTTAATTCTTCATCTTAGTCAGGCGATGGCGACTGTTGTGAATGATTTTTTTTAGAGATATTATTTTATATTTTTAGCGACATTGTTTTATATTTGTAGTGAAATATTTGAATTTTATTTTTCCAAATATTTATACATGTGTTATTTTTATTTTATGTAAGTGCGTATCTTAAATAAATTATAATAAATATATATTTCAAAAATATGTAAATTCTCATAGAATTTTGAATTAATTAACTTTGTATTAATTAAAATTTTAATAATCAATAATAATACATATTTAATTACTAAAAAATAAATAATAATTATTATTAATTTTAATTTTGTGGGTATGTTAAATAAATTAAAATATAATATATATTATAAAAATATACATTAATTTTACTACAAAATTTCAACTAAAGGTTTTAGTATTAATTTAATAATCAATAATAAATAATTGACAGAAATAAAATAAAAAGAAGTTGACTTTTCGACATAAAATTGTCAGATATTCTGTTGCTAAATTAATATTAAAAAAATAATACCGATGGTACATTGCATCAATATGTTAAAATTTAATTGAAATTTTCTAACGCAAGGTTTGCGTCAAAAATTTTTGGCGCAATTATTTTCATTAGAAATTTCTAACACAAACTTTTGCATTGGAAATTCCAACACAACTTTTGCGTCAGAAATTTTTGACAAAAATTGGATTAGAATTTTTGACGCAGCTTGCGTCAGAAGACAGGCCAAAAAAATAAAAAAATTGGATAAAAATTTTGGTTATTGATGCAAGCTGCGTTTGTAAATAATATCATACGTCGAAAACTCGTGGGTGTTTTTGTCAAAAATTTTCCTTTGTGTTAGAAAATTGCGTCGAAAATTGCATGAATGTTCCTACGTAATTTGCGTCAGTAAATTTTTTTCGATGGCCCTTTTTCTGACAAAATGTTTGCATCGGTTTATCTATATCTAACACATTTTCGGTTCTTATGGATGCATTTTTTATGTTGATAATGGCATATTTTCTACTTGTGTTTTCGATCAATTTAAGTTATAACATTATCTTACAAATTTAGATTTTTTTTCACTGCTCAATTTATGCAGTTATATCTTTCAATAGTCATGAGCAAAATGTTTGTTTAATTTTCCAATGCACATCAGAAGAATGTACTTTGGTAACTATCTAATAATGAACCTAATATAAGCATCCAAATAAGTCCAAAAATGATGTATTACACTAGCATTTCTCTTGCAGATATAATATCTTTCCTATCCCCTGTATTTTTGGCTTATTCTAGTATATGCTATGTAATTAGACTTACTCATAAAAATTTTCTTTTACATGAGCCCTTCCTTTTATCTTGGTTTCATTTAGTAACTATTGTACATGTGTGCTTTGTGTATTTAACCCTAAAGAAAACTGTTTTCTCATTAATTCATGCAATGAGGAGCTGAACCTTAATCTGACAGAAGCTGCTTGGGTAAGTATTTTTTTATTTCATTTTTCTAGTTGAGAAAAAATGTATCCATTGCAAGTAAAAATGAACGGTTGTTTTTTGAGAAATTGATAAACATTATTAGACAAACATATATTGTTAGATATGTTTTTAAATATAAGATAGTAGCTAATTACTGGTGTTACATTCAATTTTTGAAGTGCCCAACCACTTCATTCTAAAGAATCTAATTTTCTATCAACTACTAGAAACTTGTGTCTCTTTTTAATAATTTCCAAATAATCCTCCAAGTTTTTTGATTTTGATTGAATCTATTGCACTGTATGGCCAACTTGCTAGTCATGTTAATTACTGATCTCATGGTTTGTAGAAAGTGTTCTAGGGTATATGCTTGTTAATTTTGTGACCCTGTCAACATATGGAAAAATGTTTTCAGTTCTGGATTTCCTAGTCTCTTACTCTGGGCAGTGTTATGGCCCTTTGATTTTATTTGTTTACCCTTTCTCAAACATTAACTATAATCATTGGATTATTTTTTACTCATGGCCATTCTTTTCAGTGCTCTTAACATTGACATTATGATGCTGTCTTATAGTTATAATTGAATGATTTATCTTTAGAAAGATATAATATATGCTAGGCTGAAATTATTTCAATATTATTGTTTTATTTTGGATTTGGTAGATAATTTATACATGATGAAATGAATTGTGTTTTTCTCCTTTTGCCCCCTCTAACTTCTCCCTTCTCTCTAGACAATGTTGATTTGGGAACAGCTTGTGGAAAGTACTTGTGTTGATTCTTCTATTGAAATTGCATCTTCTATGTTATAAATTAACCCCCCCCCCAAAAAAAAAAGGAGAGTAGCTTTAACATGTATGAAATTATTAGTTATGTTGAGATATAATATTTATTGAATTTTAAGAATATAACTTTTGCATTGACCAGGTTTAATAATATTAATATGACTATTTATGAGGCAGTTCTTTATAAGGAAACAAAAAGAAGGGAGGATGTTCTTTATGAGATTTTAACAATTTTATTGCAACAATAACAAATACCAACAGTACTATATCTCCTTCAAGATGTTATTCAAAAGATGAATCAAGATGTTTGTCTAAGTTCCTCTCACGTGATACTCATCAATCCACTGATTGTCATTCAAAATAAGATTGTTATTTATTTCTCTATTTTGGTTTTCTAGAACATTATTATATTTTATGTAGTTGTTGTATGGCTAAATTTGCAAATATGTATGTTGGAGTAAGACCTTGAAAACTTGTTAAATATTATATATATTTTTATGATTGTATTGTATTTTCTACTAATAATGATTGTATTATATTTTTTAATGAATTATGAGCAAATTGCATTATTTTTCTTACATTAAGCATTATGAAAATGAAATACAGGCATTTATATTGGAAAAAAATTACCAACAAAAATTCAATTGTAGATTTTTCAACCAAAAGCAAAATCAGTGACGGAATTCAGCGACGAAATTGTAGTTGGTAATTTAGCGATGGAATTTAGTGACGGAATTTTTGTTAGTAATTTAGTGATGGAATTTAGCGATGGAATTTTCGTTGGTAATTTAACGATGGAATTTTTGTTGGTAATTTAGTGACGAAATTTCTATTGGTAATTTAGCGACAAAATTTTTGTCGCCAATTTTTCCATCGTTAAAGTAGTAGCGGCTGTTTCACCAACGAATTTTTTTCCATCGCTAAATGCATTTAGCGACGGATTTTATTGGTTTAGCTACGGAAATTTTCCATTGCTGAAGGATTGTTTTCTTGTAGTGTTAATAGTTGTACTTTAATTGGTTGAATGCTTTTGATGGTTTTCATTATGTTTATATACTTTATAGTTTTGAAATTAAAGGTTATACAATAGTTTTTAGTTGAATGTTAATCAATGATAGGAAGAAATCATGCCCTTAGATCAATATATGTGGACAAGATAAATAATTCTTATTACGTAGATGAACTATGTCACGAATCTTCATATTAATCCTCTTGAATTAAATTAAATATTGTAGCCAAGATTTCTTGAACATAGAACAAAAGTTGTCTTAATTGAAAATAAACGCATTATTTTGGCATTAGTGATGGATTCATGATTTTAGGTTTGCTTCTCATCAGCCAAATCCATAAAATTCAAATTGCATTGAGTTTAAATTAAAATTTCAGGTTTAAATTAAAAAATTGGATTTAATCAACCTCATTTTTATTAGATTAATTTAGGTTAAATAAATTTAGCTTAGTTATGATTAGTGTTAGGGTAATTTATGGAATTAATTATTGAAACTGTTATTCATTAGATTTTAAATGTTGAAATTTTCGATTATTAGTTAGTTAGTTTTAGTTTAATTCCTGAGTTAATCTTGCTAAAAAAGATCATGCCTTAATTTTTTTTTGGTTAATTAGTTCTTAAGTTTGTCAGTTAGTTCCTAAAAATTATTTATTGGGACTGTTGATTGGGATCTAATTTGAGTGTTTGTTTTCTTTCAACTTTAATCCTAAAAAAATTAATCAATTTGATAAGATGGTTATTAGGGTACTTTTTAGAAATTTTTTGGAGCAAATAACAATGTTAAATCAAAGGTAATTTACAAGTTCTTTTGGTAAAAAAGGCTTGTGCTCATTCACTACAATTGAACTTGTGTGCTTGAAAGTACAAGGGTCAAAATAAACATGGATTTAATCCATATCAACGGCTGTCCACGTGGGCAGGGAATAGTGATTGGCCGAAGGGAAGAAGAAGTGCTATGTGCTTAGATATGAAGTTTTAGGCTTGTATATAATTTTGAAAAGCTTCAGGTTTAGTTTGTAATTAATAAAATTCTAACCATCTATTTTGAAGATCAAAGGACTTATTCAAAAGAAATAAAAATATTGAGAACTTATTAGATAGGTCTAGGAACTAAATTGAATAAATTAAAAGTTTAGAGACTTAATTAGGTGATAAACCAGGGACCTAATTGAATGAATTGGTATGTAAAAGATTCAATAGAAAACCCAAGTACCTTCTTGAAATAATTAGAAATTTAAGGGTATATTCCCTTAATTTAGGGGCCTACTTGACATGTTTTAGCTTTTTATGGCTTTTAGGTTGTCAATCTACATAGCTTTCAGCTGTAGTACATGGAGGGTTGTCAAATTTAGGAAAATGAATTTGGTAGCAAGATCCTTATGTTGGAAGTGCGTTTTTTTTTTTATTTTTATTTTTTATAAGTTATGAGATATTTGGGAGGAGAGGATTCTTTTTTGGAACGGGAGAACAGTATACAAGAGGACTCTTTATTGATTCTCAACTTTGACTTGATACAAAATGAAAAAACTCACCCCTATTTATACTACTAGCACCTCCACAATGAATGTTAGGATTGTGGTAACACATTTCTCATCCTATGGCTATAATTTCTTATCTAGAATTCTCCACCAAAATATCTATCTCCTTTTTAAAATATCTAGATATTTTCTCAAGATTATTCTAGATCAAAAGTTTCTAGAATTTGGGCTCATAGGCTTCAATATTGCTAATTTATGCGAGGCTTAAAAACTAAGTCTAATATTATATAGGGAAAATCAAGTTTAATTATCCAACACCTTAGGTGGTATGTTTAGATATGTTAATTGACATTTAGTGTCTGATAAGTAGAAACTATACTTTTGTCAATAGTTATGTGTGAGAACTTCTACATCTACTGAATCTAATTACTTTAAACTCTACCATAATTAGGTCATTTCCTTTTATATATTTGAATTTGGTGAGTCCGGCTCTCATTAAGTTGGGTTTGTAAGTCCATGACCTTGTAAATGTTGAGACCAGGCATTTTTTTCTCCTGTCTATGGAACTCCAACACTCTTGTACACTTGCGGTTCTTGTTGTAATTGGTGTATTGCAAAAGTATATATAATTTTGACATGCTTTTTAGTTATATAAAGTTGTATTACTTCCTAGAATACATAGCCATGTAGTGTTTTTTCTTTTGTAATATTTTAACATTTATACTTTCTGAAAGTAGTTTGGTTTGGATTTCCATTGTTGCTTCATTAAGTGTTCGAGAGACCAAAATACTTGACGGGTTTGTAGTGCCTGACCTGGGGAAAAAATGGTGGGTGTTCATGGTTCCACCCTACAACTTACATATGTTTCTTAAGAGTAGGAAACTCTTATAAGTCATTAGTAGATTCATAGCACTCAATGCCTATTTTGAATGAGAGGAATAAAGTGAAAGGTGTTTATGGTTGCTTATGATTCCCGGTTGTGGCTTATGTAATACTCAAGAATCAAGGGCTTCTATCAGTTGTGTTATGTACTTTTTTTTTTTCATGGTTGTCGACTATGTCCAATTGAGACTTATTATGTAAAAGTGAATCACCTTGGGTGAAAGCCATTTTGTCTCTAAATGATAATGATATTTTTATATAATATTGCTGGATATTATTTTATCTAGAAGAAATGAAATAATTAGGCATGATGGCTGATGTGAAGTATGTTCCACAACATTTAAATTTATAGGAAAACTGGTAATGTTTCATGAAATTTTTGTCTTTTGGTTAATGGCTCGGGCGAGGGAAATGGTTGTGCTGAGGTTTAGAGATGAAGGGTCTAGTATAGTGTCACTCTCGAGTATACCATGTGATTATTTCATGAGTCAATACTTGTGCGTCTAGCACTTTAATAAATTCTAAATTATATCAATTGCTTTTGTAGATTTTGTATCTTATGTTAAAACGTTATTTTATAATATTTGTTCCTATTGAACTAGTTGAAAATTTTCTACTATGATTTGTAATATGGTTACTCTAAAACATTTTTCTCTTTTCTGTAATACATATCTTGTTATATTACATTCACTAAATTTTGCAGCTCAGCCATTTGTTTTCTTTCCTCCCATACTAGTGGGCGTTACCCTCGAATATAGATTCTTTCCAAGAAGGATTTATTTGCCTTGCACTTGTGTTTTGCCATAGGTAAATTTGAAGTTTATGGTTTAAATATTAGTGACTAAACTTGGATGAGTTCTTGATCATGTTTTGAGCCCAAGATACTTGGAGTTTGAATCGTGGTAAAAACTTAAGATATGGTCGCATAATGCGGGCTGTTTACACAGTTTTTTGTGTTGGTCTTAAACCTTCATGGGTGTGCCCAAATGATTTAGTTATGGTTTGATCTCTCATTGATATTAGAACTCCATCAGTGTAAATACAGAGTTGGATTATGACATGACCTAACAATTGATACATTCAACAAACTAAACCAAGAAAGGGAAGATATGCTACTTAATAGAACAGAAAATAGAAACATTTAGAAATAGTTAGATGATAGTTAGTTATAGTTAACTACATACAGTTGTATATGGTTGTAACAAACTTGCTCATCTTTTCTATAAATAGAGGAGATCTATACATGATCTGTAGAATCTCATTCCTAAAATCTAGTTTCTCATGGTATCAGAGCTTTCTGAGCTCAACAACATGCAAGATTTTTCATAGATAGTCTTACTCATTCTTTGAGTAAGAATAGAAGTCAGCTGTAGAAATCAACAACAGATTAACAAAAGGCATTCCTTGAGTGAGAATAGAAGATCTATCAAGTAGTAGCCAGTCGCAGAAATCAATAGTAGATTATAGAAGATTACAAGAACATTTTTACAAAAAATTTTGTTCAAGTCAAACTTATCTGATTAGAATGGCTCAAGGCTCAACGTATACATGAGGAAATTTTGGTACTCTTCAATCTACGTCGTTCCTAGTAAACTAGATTTCAACTACAGCTTTACCTCAAACTTTAACAATTAAGCTAAATCAAGGAAATTTATGATATGGAAAAATCATATGTTGAACATCATATACACCAATGGTCTTGAAGGATATATACATGGTAATATAAAACCCTTTATTGAGTATCCAGATGCGGAAATAAGCGAGAAAAATCCTAATTACATCACTTGGCAAAGGACAAATAGGCTTGTTAAGAGCTGGATTTATGCATCTTTATCAATTAAACTGTTAGGGCACATAGTCGATTTAACAATAGCTAAAGAAATATGGGATTCTTTATTACTTAGACATGAAGCGACATTAACAGCATGAGTTATGAGTCTTCGTACTCAATTACAATAGCTAAAGAAGAGTGAAAATTCTTTGGAAAAATACTAGAGTGATTTGAAGAATCTTACTGATCAATTTGTAGCGATCAGTGAGCCACCTCATATCGCAATAATCTTGGCTACCTACTTGAAGGGCTTCTTGTGAAATATGATTCATTCATCACCTCGGTTTATAATTGGCCAGATTCTCCATCTTTAACAGAGATTCAAAGCCTTTTTAATGCATTTGATTGTAGAATGGAAAATTGGATCTCAGGTGAAAATGCCATTCTTCTTCAAGAAAATCTGAATTCCACTCATTCTTCTTCCTGAAATTACCGATCTACTCGAGGAAATCAAGCAAACTACTCGGTCGGCGGTGGTCAAGTTTCTCAATCAAATGTAGGGAGAGGAAAATTCTTGAACAAGCTTGAACGAGATGAAGGGCTTCTTGGTAATTTTCCTGCAAACTTTTACCTGACCCATTTTTTTGCATCGACCCGATTTCGATCGGGGTCTCGCCTGGTCCAAAATAGATTTGCGCCTAGCCTGAATTTCACTGGACTAGAGTTTCTTGGCCCATATTCTGGCAGCCCAAATTTTGCTTTCAGGGGCCCTACTTTATTTGGCCCAAAACCTAAAATACAATGCTAGATTTATTTAAAAATGGGCCATTCTGTAGTCCAGTGTTGGCATAGACTTAATCCTAGTTTTCCAGCCCAAGCTAATTTTACTATTTGTAGTCCAACTCATAGAAATTACTTAGACTCTCAATCTCAAACCATTGATGGGTTTTTAGAATCTGGAGCAACTTATCATCTTACATCCTCTGTGTATAATCTTAATATTGCTTTACCTTATCAAGGTAGTTCACAAGTCATGGTGGGAGACGGTAAATTCATTCCTATTTGTCATGTTGGCTCTAAATTTCTTCTTTCTTATACTAAATCATTATTTCATAAAATGATTCTTCATACATCTCACATTTCTAAAAATCTTGTTAGTGTTTCCTAGTTATGTTCTGACAATAATGTCACTATTGAATTTGACTCTAATTCTTTTGTTATTAGGATCAACAAACTTATTGACAAATTCTCAAAGGGACATATGATCATGGTCTCTACAAGTTGACTTATCCATCTTGTTCAGCCCCTACTTCAGCCAATCCTTCTACCTTTATTACTTCAGCACCAGAGTCTTGGTCTTCTTGTTCTGTAGTTTGTCATAATTCTGTTTAGAATAATGTTTGGCATGCTTGACTAGGATATCCTAGTCATGATATTTTGATTAAGGTTGCTAAATCTTGTAATCTTACAAATTTTAATAACAATGCCACATTTCTTTGTCAAGTTTGTTTAAAAGCTAAAGATCATCATCACTTTTTCTCTTTCTCAACATCGTGCATCTCAATTATTGAACTTATTCACACTATCGTGCTGTCAATAGTCTCAAGTCTAAACTATTACTAGAACTAGTATAGTCCCTGATCTATTACTATATTCTTATTTTCGTAGATGATTACTCTTGATTCACTTGGATTTATTTTCTTCATACTAAAAGTCAAACACTATCTTTATTCAAATCGGTTCTTTCTATGGTCAAAACTTAGTATTCTGCTACTATTAAATGAATTAGATTTGACTGGGGTGGTGAATATTTCACTTTTATCTATTTCTCTTCTTAGCATACCTCATGAAATTTCTTGTCCTTATACTTCTCAACAAAATGGACAAGTTGAACATAAAAATTGTCATATTGTTGAAGTTGGTCTTTTTTTTTTTGTTATTCCATGCTCATGTTCGTACATCTTTTTGGCCTTATACTTTTTATGAAGTAACTACCATTATTAACCATTTACTTCTTGTCTTCTTCAATATCAAATATTTATTCAGCTTCTTCATAACCAACCTCCTAATTATGCTTCATTTCACATATTTGGATGTTCTTGTTTTCCATTACTCAAACCATATCATTCTCATAAATTTGAACCCAAAACTACACAGTGCATCTATTTGGGACATAGTGAACATCATAGAGGCTATATTTGCTTTGACAAGTTTTCTGGACGAGCATACGTATCTTGAGATGTTATCTTCGATGATAACACATTTCTTTTTACTAATCCTTAAACTCCCTTTTCTCAATCCACTAGGTTTATTCCTTCTATTATCCCACCTTTTCCTACTAACCCTTTATTTTCTTTTCCACATAAACCCTCTTCTTTGTTTTCTTTATCTTTGTCCTCTCTAAATCCTCTTTCACAAGATTCCTTTCCAAACCATGACAATTTGTCTCCCATCAATCCTTCCTTACAACACAGAAATACTACCACAAATAAACATCCTATGGTTACACAATCCAAATCTGGTATTTCTAAACCAAAAGTTTACCATGCAATTCCTGTGGAACCTACCAATGTTACATAAACTAAACTCATCCTGAGTGGTTAGATGCTATGCATAGTGAATTAAACACTTTACATAAGAATAATACTTGGGTTCTTGTTCCCAGAACTTCATCTTAAAAGATAATTAGTTGCAAATGGGTTTCCAAAGTCAAACTTAAATCAAGTGGCTCTTTGGAAAGGTGCAAAGCTAGACTTGTGGCAAAAGGATTTCATCAAACTCCTGGCATTGATTACATTGAGACGTTCATTCATGTTATTAAACCTACAACTATTCATATTGTTCTCTCTCTTGCTCATTCTTATGATTGGCTTATTAAATAGTTGGATGTTCATAATAGTTTTCTCAACGGTGATTTTACTAAAACTGTTTATATGACTTAACCTCCTAGTTTTGAGGATCCTCAGTTTCCAAACCATGTATGCAAACTTCAAAAGGCTCTGTATGGCCTTAAACAAAGTCCAAGGGTGTGGTATACAAAATTGAGCGATTCTCTTCTTCACTGGGTTTTACAAATTCCAAGTCTAATTGATCCATGTTTTATTGCCGACATTCTAGCCATCTCACTATTATCTTAGTTTATATGGATGATATTATGATTACAGGGTCAGATTCTACTTTCATTCAACAGCTTTTGCTCCAACTTAATAAATCCTTTTTCTTTAAAATATTTGGGCGAAGTTTCCTATTTCTTGGGCATTCAAATCATAAGAATAGATATTGCTATGCATTTTTGCCAAGAATAATATATTAAGAATCTTTTACATAAAGCTGGTATGTTAGATTGTAAGCTTGTTTCTACACCAATGGACTCAAATACTCAATTATCTCTTTATGATGGTGAGCCACTTACTAATCCTACTACTTATAGAAGTCTTGTTTGGGCTTTACAATACTATACTATTACTAGACCAAATATCAATTTTGCTGTTAATAAGACTTGTTAGTTCTTACATGCTCCTACAACCACTCATTTTCAAGCTGTTAAACGAATACTCAGATACCTTCAAGGCACTCAATCTTTTGGAATTACTTTCTTTATCGATCCAACTCTATCTCTTACTACCTATTTTGATGTTGACTAGGCAAGCTGCCTGAATGATAGAAAGAGTACTGTATTTTTCTAGGCAGTAATCTAATTTCTTGGGCCTCTGGTAAATAGAAAGTAGTTTCTCGCTCTAGCACTAAATTTGAGTATCAGGCTGTTTCTAATGCTACTGCTGAAATTTCTTGGATATAGTCTATCTTAAAGAAGCTCAACTTCTCTTATAGCATTCCTTCTTTACTCTACTATGATAATCTTAGCACTGTATACTTAACTGCCAACCCTATTTTTCATGACCGTACTAAACTTGTTGAGATTGACTATCACTTTATACGGGACAAAGTTACTCAAGGTCTTTTTCAAATTTACCATATTCCTTCCCCAGAATAGGTTACTGATTCTCTTCCTAAAGTCATTTTTACTCAGTTGTTTTTACAACATTGAAACAAGCTCATAGTTCTCCATCGACCTGTACGCTTGAGGGGGGATGATAGAATAGAAAACAGAAATAGTTTAGTAGTTAGATGATGGTTAGTTATAGTTAGCTACATATAGTTGTATATGGTTGTAACAAATTTGCTCATCTTCTCTATAAATAAAGGTGATCTGTACATGATCTACATAATACAATTCTCATTCCTAAAATCTAGTTTCTCACTGCTGCTTCACAATCAATAGAATTGTTATGGACTTCTAGGATGGCTGCACCGATTGATGCCATTGTCAACAATATTGTTTGTAACTGAAATATTTAATTATGTTTCTAGATCTAGGTAGATCACAAAATTTGAATCCACCCTATCTTGATGGGGGGATCGGCAAATGCTAGCAAACCTTGTTCAAAGTTAAGATAAAAAAAGAATGGAACAACTACCCAGATGCAAGCTGTAAAAATCTAAGATCATACAGAATAACTACTACCTTAGATTGAGAAAGTTAATTATAAGCCTATTAAGAAAGTATTTCTAACAAGAGGTAGCAGAAGACAGGTGTCATCAAGAAAGAGGATCCAATATATAATTATAACTTAAACGAAGCAATGCCTAGAACCTTAGTCTAGTTGTTGCCATTAGGAGAATAGCTTAATTCTGAAATCAAGTTAAGGTCTGGAAGAACCAAAAGTTTAGAAGAGTAAAAGTGATGAGCTAGTTACATCAGCAATAGAACAAGCAATCATGGGAAGTATTAGCAGTGCTGAATCTGCAAAAAAAAATGAGTCATAAAAGGACGTCCAACCCACAATTTATGATGAGAAAAGCAAATTGTTGTTTATCTTTTTATTGGTTGTGGAGCCTGCATGCTTGTGCTCTATTTTGATGCAAGTTGAAAACGTAAAGCAAGAAAGGAATTTGATTTATTTGGTATTGATTTCTGATAAATCATATTATTCAGATTTCCTCGGTTCAATTTGGCAAAACTAAAAAAAAAAACAAGAAAAAAAAGCAACAAATAAGCGAATTTTATATAGGCAAGATATATGAAATGAATATAAAACATACCCACTGATAAACAGCTTCCTGAGTTCCATCCGATATATTTACCCAATCAGCTTCAAATTTCAAGGTGCTCCTCTCCTTTAAAAGATCCCTGACCTTTTGATGCAATGTTCAAACCACAAGCTATGAAACACTGAACCACTCACGATAGAATAATTCCATGCTATTATAAATTGAAAATCAAGAAATATGTAGATTAATCATGATTTAATAATTACCTCTTGCCAGACTAGAAAGGATGTATTATTGCTTTGAAATAGCCTCTGACCTACTGATGTCTGAATAAATTGACATTGTCACGTACCACTGGTTGGCACCAGAACTGGTTGCAAAACATAACAAGGACGCTATCTGCATCCACGTAAAGAAACTAATAACTCACCCCTAATTTAACAAGGGAAATGGGGCGCAGCTCCTCTGGAATATGCTTCTGGGCTTGGTCCAAAAGGAGGAATAAGGATTGAGCAGCAGCCTTGGGGTTCTGGGCATATCCACTCAGACCTGGTTTCGTCTTTTATAACACCAAAAGTCACGTACATAAACAAAAAAGAGGAAACAGAGAGCTGAACTAAATAAAGAAAAGGGAAAGAAATCAGCATTTACCTGCACGAAAAACTGAAGATTGTCAGAGTTGCCAATAGGGACGAGAGTCAAGTGTCTATTAAAGCAAAAGACATGGACACGGGTGGAGGAACGGCGGGCGTCAAAAATGACAGCACAACTCCACTTGGTGGTTTCCAGTGAAGAAAAAAAGGAGAAGAAGGAGTTGTAGGATCTAGGAGGGAGTAGAATTTAGAGAATTGTCGACAAAGAGAGGAGGAGAGGGAGGCAGAGTGGGAGGAAGTAAGGGAGGGCATAGAAAACGGGAGCAGGGAGAAGATGAGGAGATAGAGAGGGATCAATTGTATTGTAGGCTTCACCATATTTGCTTTGAATTGCAGACAGAAGCAGTTTGCGGTGGATTTTGGATATAGGAAGAGATGAAATGGTGCAAAGTCAAGAGAAGGGTATGCCAGGAAATGCGACTGAGCATCCGGACAACTTAGGCAGCGGCAAACTCGAAGATGTTAGCCACCTTCCGTTAACGGCAAAGCAAGTCTAATTAGGAGTTTATGAGAAACGCACAATAATTAATTAATTAGATTCAAAATTTTGTTTGAATTAATTTAATATATAAGATACTACTGAGCCCGGGTGAATAAGAACTATTTAGGTACGTCTTTTTTACAAGAACTTACCTTGAACTTTAAAAATTTTACACTTCCAATATATCGGACTGACGGAACCATGTTACTCCTAATTTAATATTATAATTGACCAATTATCTTCCAATATCCGCCCACAAATTTAACCAAAGGTATATTTATACACATGGATATCAACGTGTTTATGTTATGTTTAAGATATATATGATCACACCTGATTCAAAAGCCATTGCTATGGAGCCCAAAAAACGTAAATATTACTAATGGCTAGAATTTAAGTGATCTATAATCGTGTTTATAGATGTGTTTATAGATTTGTTTATAGATGGTGTCACGGCATTCATCTTGATTGTGGAACATGGTTGAGAAATAAAAATTCATGTTATCAAAAGATTTCTTGCAATAGTATGAAATGAATCAATGATCTATGTTGGTATTTTATTGAATAAAAATGGAGATATTGTTCCTCCATTGAAGAAGAATTTTGATTTTTAGAAAGTATTATGGTCATCTATTAAGAAGGCTTTCAACTTTTCCAAATGAACAGTTCTCTCATGTCACGCAATCAACTCTCTTTCTTTCTACTTATCTATCCCCCCCCCCCTCTCTCTCCAAGGATCAACATGGTTTAGCTGCAAATCAAATTTTCAAGCTTGCACTAACACTACCAGAAAAAGTTGATTCAGTGATTGTAGCTATAGACACTAAATATATAGAGATATGGTCACTGAATGAATCAGTGATCACGTTTGTGATCGATTAATTCGGTCATTGAATGCCTTGTCACTAATCAAATTTAGTAACCAACAAAATTTTGGCCACTAATCAGTAACCGCCAAATCAGTCACTAATCGTTTCTTTCTATCATGTCCCCGGCCAAGTCAAGCATGTAGAACTCATACCCATAGAACCAAACGGAGTTGAGATGTGCTTGGAACTGAGCTGAGCTTTGCTTATAATTAAACAAAATTGTGTTTATAACTGAACTTAGATTTGCTCGTAACCAGGCTGAACCATGTTTGTAACTAAACAGAATAGTGCTTGTAATTGAACTAAGATTTGCTTGTAACCGGACTAAACCATGCTTGTAAATAAACAAATATCATGTTCTTGACCAAGTCAAGCATGTAGGGCTCACACCCATGGCATTCATACACCTCATAGGCATGCAAAAATTCATACCCCCATGCACATCATATTATTAGACATTAGGTGAGCATTAATATCCAATAGAATTAGTAAGAAATAATCCACAAATTCTAGGGAAAAATTTTTAATTTAAAATCTTGCTAAGAAGTTTAATGGAATTTTGGGAGGAAAATTTTTAAACATAAGCACCCTTAGAGTGCATTTTGGATTAGAAGATCTAAGAAATAAATTAGGGAGTTAACTGTACAGAAAAAGGAAAAAATTGATTTAAATAAAAGGAGTTAGACACAACCATTAAAAGGAAAGGGAGGAAAATTGAAGACTTGAGAGAAAAGGGGGGACTTAAGTGTAATTAGCATAAAGTAGCAATTAATATAGATGAGTAGAAACATTGAGAGATTGCTGGAATTACTGGTTAGTCGTGCAACATGAGCTTGGGAGAGAAGAGAAACCGAAGGAGTGGAGAAGAAGAAAGAAGGTATGGTCAATCCAAAATTTTCTTGAAATTCCTCAAAATTTTGCTTAATTCTTGCTTGTTTGGGCTTCTATCACCTTGATATCCATTTGCATGGCTGGAAAGCTGATTAGAGATCTGAAATACTTTTTTGTTCTTGCTCTAGGGAAATCGAATCCTAAAGGAGGAAGGAGAGATCTTGCAGGAACTTGATTTAATTGTGTAGTTTGGTTGTAATCTGTACAAGACTGTTGCAATTTCTGAAAATCTTGCTTGAAGGTTAGATTTGAGTAGAAAATGGAAGAAATTATGACAAATTACAGGAAAGTAAGCTGAAATCTAGGCTATGAAAATAGAGCAAGTTGCAGGAAAGAAAGAAAAAAATTGTTTGCAAGGGACCTGCTGGCCGAACAACTTAGGTGGGTTTAGGAGAGTGAAAGCTAACTTTAGATTGTGTATTAAGTGATAATTAAGAGTACTTAATTAGAGGAATTAAGGTAAGACAAATTAAACTCTAGTTCACTACCTAATGTGGAGAATTAAGGAAAAGGTTGCAGAAAATCTGCTAGCTAGAAATTCTAGCACAAAGGACATAAGTTGGCCAAAAGTCCAGGGGATGGGAGAGAGTTAAAGTGAATAAAATTTGTGGGTTAGGTGATGGCTAGATCAAATTTAGAGAGTTGATGGTAAGTAGGTGTAGGTTAAGCTCAAATAAATAGGTTAGAATGGTCCCATGTGAGGGAATTTTTAAACCTGTTAAGCTGAAAAATTTCCAGTAGTGAAGCTGTTACTGAGATAAGTTGGTTGGAGATTGGAAGCTGGAAGGAGCTTTAAATTCATGCACAATGTATTTTTTAAATGTTGATTTAGTCACCCTAAGAGAGAAATTGAAAGAAGGTTAGAAAATGTATCTCCGAATTTTACGAGCTAACTTAGAGAAGTGAATAGAACAATGCTGAAAAATTTGGACAGCAGAACTTTTTGTTGTTAAACCAGGTTCAGACTGAAATTTGGAGGGATTAAAAGGGTCTTAGGACTAAGAGGGAAGTGTAGTTTAAAGATGGAGTAAGTCAACTTTATGAGGAGCTAAGTAGAACTTAATTTTAACTCAAAAGTGACATGAGAACCTAACCAAAAAACAAAGGTATGTGCAGAAATTTTCTTGACAGCAAGGTTGCTGCACTTAGAGCTGGCTAGCTAAGCTAGTTGGAAGGCCAATATTGATCCCAAACCAAGATCAATGAGAAAGCTTAAGACCTCTTATAGGGCACAAAATGGGGTAGTTTAGGAGCCTAAGAAAGGCCAAAACCATATGCTTAAGCTTGAGAAATTCATGTGAATATAAGCCAAGCTAGGAAAAAAGACTATGGGCTCACATAGGGTTAAGTTTAAGAATGACTATAAGAATAATATAATCTCATTGCTAATGAAAGAAAAACTTAGCAGTTAGAGTATTCCTAGTGCATGACATGCATTTGCATTCCCATCTCATTACAACCCACTTATGGGCATCTTTTGCACTTGTAGAAGAAGGAGAAAGAGTCGAGCCTGACATCGGCTCGTTTGAGCCCATGAGTTATACATAGGGTATACCACCCAGTGAGTAGCACATCCTTTAAACTTAGATTTTCTTACTTAAAATGTATATCTTATGAACAATTACAACTTGATTTCAAACCCATGAGTATATTTAGTATGGCAAAACCTAGAAACAAAGTGTTTAGATTCTGATTTCTAATAAATATGTATGATGTTGATGATGTTATGTTGTTTTGGTGTTTCGACACTCAAACTTAAATGCCGGATAGCCATCTAGGATAGGTGGTAATCTTATAGCTTCTATTATGGCATTAGTTTCAAGAAGGTCTCAAACATTATAGATTGTGTAGTCTAACCTAGAGTGGTGAACCACAACTTAGGCTACATAGTGTTGTAGCGCTTAAACATCTTTTCATCATTTTATGTTTTCATGTTTTACTGTCCTTAGAGGTGATATTGTGGACTATACACATTCCATCAGACTACGTACTACTTGGCTTATGATCTTGATTCTTATAATCTTTTGATGTCTTTATATCTCTATTTTAAACATGTTATGGAATGTCTAAATCAGACAAAGATTTTATTTTCTGTGATCTTTGATCCTATGATCTTATGCTTAGATGACACAAAAGACTAGTTGTGATGTTTTGGCTAATGATCTCCATGCTGTATAATTTCCTTGATGATGTTATATACATGTATATTATAAGAAATTAAAACCGCTCTGTAATTGCTAAGTTTAATTTGTGTGTCATTTACTAAGATTTAATCTCACTCTTTGTTTTGGAAATTTCAAATTTCACACCGTAGCCCCTTCACCTACTAACATGGTTCGTGCCTGCACTCCACGTTAGTTGAAGTGGGCTCGCAAGAAGTCTTGGAGGGTTATTTTGTTATTTTGCACTTGTTTAGTCATAACATGAGTATGAGAGTCGTAATGTAGGGATACGGTGTACGTGGGGTTCTGTACATAAATTTTGAATTGCAAAGGAATGATAGTGATGTGTGTGTATATATATATATCTATGTATATATGGCATGCCTAGGTTTCAGGTGTGAAAATATATATGGTAGACTGTTTGAGTGTACAAGATTCATAGTCCTAGAATATTATTGCACATATGTCCATAGGGATACAAGTTAAATTCAGAGAGAAAGGGTTACAACAATCGTTATGCTATCAGATTTCAGCATCGGTAGGTGTTGCTATTGCCCCAACTATCGCACATCACCAAAGGCAAGATGGGTGCGGTGTGACAGTTAAAATGATATCAGAGCAGGGTTAGAGTCTAGGCACATGCATAGTATTTGTTATAACTGAACATTTCTAATACACAAGGTTTATGATTTTGTAGGACTATGGCGTGCACTAGGTAAAGGTAGAGGTAAGGGTAGGCTACATAGAATTTAGAGTCTAGGCTAGCCTCCCGGGAATGTCATGTGCACAGCCTCCTTCGTTGCATAGAGAGAGGTAGATCCTGCACAGACCCATGTCAGTCCTCCTATAAACCTACTTCCTTTGAAGATCGTCCCACAGCCTCCTCCACCACTGGTGACCCCCACACTACTGGTCAATCCTACACCACAAGCCACCCTAATGCTACCAGCTCCTACTGTTACACTAGAGCTGGCCACCATCATAGCTCAGGTAGTTAGGGCAGCCAAAACCTCTAGTTCTACTTCCCAAAGGTCTCGATCTAAGGAAGAGAAGATGATTGTGAGGGCCAAAAACCTTGAAATGATAGAGTTCCATGGTATTATTGGTCCACTTTAGGTAGATGAGTGGATCTAAGAGGTGGAGCACATTTTTTATCTCTTACACTACCTTGAGGACCAAAGAGTACAGTATGCCACTTTCATATTTAGAGGTCAGACCAGACAATTGTGGATAGCTCATAGGGCCAAGCAACTAGCAAGGATAGCTATCAATTGGTTAGAGTTCAAGGATGAATTTGAGAGGCAGTATGTCCCGACTATATATCAAGATCAAAAGCAGACAAAATTTTAGAATTTAAAGTAGCATAGTATGATAGTGGCTGATTATGAGACGAAGTTCATAGAATTATCTAGATTTGCCCCGATAATGGTAGCAAATGAGAAAAATAAATGTAAGTTCTTTGAGAAGGGCTTCAGATGGGAGATTTGGGAGAAGGCTAAGATGCATAAACCAGCGTCATTTGCAGATTAGGTGGAGTATGCTATACAAGCAAAGGAGAAACAGATGAGATATGCCTGTAGGAGGCAAGAAAGGGTTAAGAGGAGTGCCCCAATAGTTATATTTTGAGAAAGGGGCAACCACAAAAAGGGCAGCTACTTTTACACCTGTAGATTAGAGGAAGGACAGACCTACTAGGCCAGGTCCTAGATCTATGTCTATTTCTAGCCAAGTTCAAAGGGAGCAGAGACCTACTACAGGGCCAGGAGGTAATAGGACTGCTAGAGCTAAGGAGAATGAGTACTGCTAGCAGGAGTACTCTAGTAGCAGGGAGATTAGTAGCATGGCCCTTTTAGTGCACCAAACGTGGGAAGAATCATAAGGGGGAGTGCATGAAGTGCTCTAGAGTATGTTATTAATGTGGATAGTTTGGGCACCTTAAAAAGGACTGCCCACAGAAAATGTAGAGTGGAGGAGTTTCTCTGAGGCCAGAGACATTACAGAGGGCCCATACTAGATATAGTGGGCCACAGACTAGCAAGAGAGGAGGAGCATCAGGTAGACCACGACACAGGCCCACATCTTTGCTTTGACTCGTTAGGAGGCAAGGGTCACCCCAAATATAGTTACTGGTATGTTGTCTATACATGGCATTATTGTATACGTGTTTTTTGATATGAGCTCCACATTTTCATACATTTTATGTGCCTTTGTTGTTAGACTAAAATTGAGGCCAGATAAGTTGGATTAGAGTGTAGTTATTTTTACTCTAGTGGGAAAGACTTTTGTTATAAAGCAAGTGTATAGAAATTGTCAGATAAGTATAGAAGGTGTAGATTTAGTGGGGGACTTGATTCTGTTGGATATGCATGATCTAGATGTCATTCTAGGAATGGATTGGTTAACAACTTATCGGGCACGAGTAGATTGTTTCAAGAAAGTGGTTATCTTACAGTTACTTGATGGTAGTGAGGTGTACTTTGTGGAGAGAGGCATATTTTGCCTACTTGCATTATCTCAGCACTGATTGCCTTCCGATTACTCCAAAAGGGATGCGAGGCAAGCAAGCCATGACTCTGGGATTAATAGACATACTTGTAGTTTGTGAATTCCTTAACGTATTCCTAGAGGATTTATCAAGCTTACCACCCTATACAGAGGTGGAGTTTGGGATATAGCTGATCCCAGGCGCGCAGCCTACATTACAGGCTCCCTACAGAATGGCTTTTCTAGAATTGAATGAATTGAAGGCACAACTACATGAGCTAATTGATAAAGGGTTCATACGGCCTAGTACATTACCGTGGAGAGCTCCAGTACTCTTCGTGAAGAAGAAAGATGGCACTCTGAGATTATGTATAAACTATAGACAGTTGAGTAGAGTGACCGTCAAGAACAAATACCCACTACTGAGGATAAACAACTTATTTGATCAGCTTTAGGGAGCTCGAGTGTTTTCAAAAATAGATCTCAGGTTTGGATATCACCATTTGAGGGTTAAAGTAGCGAATGTGCTTAAAACTACATTCAGGACATGATATGGGCACTTTGAATTCTTAGTTATGCCTTTTGGCTTGACTAATGCACCTACAGTATTTATGAACTTAATGAATAGAGTGTTCCAACCTTATTTAGACATGTTTGTGGTAGTACTTATTGATGACATCTTAATGTATTCCAGAGATAAGATGGAGCATGTCAAGTATTTGAGAGTTTCGTTACTGATATTAAGGGAGAAACAGTCGTATGCCAAGTTTAGCAAGTGTGAGTTTTGGCTTGACAGGGTAGTATTTTTAGGTCAAGTGATATTAGTTGAAGGAGTATTGGTCGATCCACAGAAAATAGAGGCCATAGTGTAGTAAGAACCACCCAACAATCCTATTGAGGTGAGGAACTTTCTAGGATTGGTCGGATATTACAAGAGATTTGTGAAAATTATTTCCATTGTAGTTGCACCCCTCACTAGACTATTGAGGAAAAATGAGAAGTTCAACTGGACTAAAGACTGCTAGCATAGCTTTGGTGAATTAAAGAAGAAGTTGACCACAGCTCTAGTTCTGACTTTGCTAGAGAGTGGTAAGGGTTACACCATTTATAACGATGCTTCTAGAAGAGGACTAGAATATGTATTGATGCAGGATAGGAAGGTGATAGCCTATGCCTCTCAATAATTGATACTGCATAAGCTAAATTACTCAATGCATGATCTAGAGCTTGCTGCTGTGGTATTTACACTAAAAATATGGAGCCATTATCTATATTGAGAGTATTGTTAGATATTCACAAATCATAAGAGTCTTAAGTACATGATGACACAAAAGGAGTTAAATTTGAGATAGCACCGATGGGTGGAGCTTTTAAAAGATTATGATTGTACCATTGAGTATCACCAAAGCAAAGTAAATGTAGTTGCTGACGCTCTTAGCCAAAAATCCTCAACTACGCTTTTGACCTTATAGATAGTTCATGTGCCACTACTAGTAGGTTAAGATCTTTGAATGCACAACTGTCAGTATCAAATCAGGGAGCATTACCAGCTAAATTCCAGGTGAGACCCACCTTGATCTCTCAAATTAAGGAAATGCAAAAGCAAGACCTTCAACTATTGAAGATAGTGACAGACATTCAGAATGGAAAGGGAAGTGCATTTAGATTGAAAAATGATGGCACGATAATGTTTAAGGACTAGATATACGAGCCCAAAGCAGGGAATCTTAGAGAATAGATAATGGAAGTAGCACACAATTCGGCATATGCAATGCATCTTGGGAGTACCAAGATGTATTGAGACCTGAAGTAGAGTTATTGGTGGAGTGGTAGGAAAAGAGAAGTAGCAGACTATGTCTCCAAGTGCCCAATATGCCAGTAGGTAAAAGTAAAACACTAGGGACCATTGGGCTGATTACAGCCATTACCGATTTTAGAGTAAAAATGGGAGCACACTACCATAGATTTTATGATTGGACTACCAACCACATGGAGAGGAATTGATGCTGTCTAGGTTATAGTTAATAGGCTAACTAAGTTAGCTCACTTTCTACCTATTAAGAGTACTTTCTCCTTAGACAGATCAACCAAATTATACGTGAATGATATAGTCAGTAGACATGAAGTGCCAGTATCAATAGTATCTGATAGAGATCCTAGATTCATTTCTTAATTCTAGCCAAGTCTATCGAGGGCCATGGGCACTAAGTTGTACTTCAGTACAACCTTCCACCCTTAAATTGATGGATAGTCCAAGTGGACGATTCAAACCTTAAAAGATACGCTATAGGGGTGTGTGTTAGAATTATCTGGCAGTTAGGATGATCATTTGCCCTTGGCAGAGTTCGCATGCAATAATAATTATCACTCTAGCATTGGGATGTCATCATATGAAGCTTATATGGAAGACAGTGTAGGACGCCAATATGCTGGGATGAAGAAGGAGAAAGGAAGTTATTAGGGCCAAGGATTGTATAGACCACGGTAAAGCAGGTTAAGGTTATTAGAGACAGATTAAAAACGGTTTAGGGCAGACATAAGAGTAACTCAAACCCGAAGCATAGAGATGTACATTTTGAGGTCGGAGACAAAGTCTTCCTCAAGGTATCACCATGAAAAGGCGTCTTGAGATTGGCAAGAATGGGAAGTTGACCCTTAGGTACATTAGTCCTTATGAGGTTATAGAGAGAGTGGAGCCAGTCGATTAAAGACTCGCCTTGCCACTAGAGTTATCCCAAATTCATAATGTGTTCCACATATTGATGTTACAAAAGTGCATAGCAGGCAGATCCTACTCTTGTCCTCACTACCCTACCAGTGGAGTTAAAAGAGGACCTATCTTACATGGAAGAACCCGTGTAAATCTTGGGGAAAGAGGTTAAACAATTGAGGTCCAAGCAAGTGTCATTGGAAAAAGTATTATGGAGAAGTCAAGATAAGGAAGTAATCACTTGGAAATGAGAGGATGAAATGAAGGCAAAGTACGCCTATTTATTCTAGACTGTAGGCACTAAATTTCAATGATGAAATTTCCTTATGGGGGAAGAATTGTAACGTCCTCGACCAAGTCAGGCATGTAGGACTCACACCTATAGAAGTAAGTAGAGCTGAGATGTGCTTGGAATTAAGTTGAGCTCTGCTTATAACTAAACAGAATTGTGTTTGTAACTGAGTTAAGATTTGCTTGTAACCAGATTAAACCATGCTTGTAAGTAAAACAAAATAGTGTTCATAACTGAACTGAGATTTGCTTGTAATCAGATTAAATAATGCTTGTAACTAAATAAATATCACGTCCCTGACCAAGCTGGGCATGTAGGGCTCACACCCATAGCATTCATACACCTCATGGGCATGCATAAGTTCATACCCTCACACACATCATATTAGTAAACATATGGTTAGCATTAATATCCAATAGAATTAGCAAGAAATAATCCTCAAATTCTTATTTATGAAATAAAACTAGGGGAAAATTTTTAATTTAAAATCTTATAAGAATTTTAAAGGAATTTTGGGAGGAAAAATTTAAGCATAAACACCCTTATAGCGCATTTTGGATTAGAGGATCTAAGTAATAAATTAGGGAGTTAACAGTACAAAAGAAAATAAAGGGAGTTAGATGCAACCATTAAAAGGAAAAGGAGGGAAATTGAAGAACTTGAGAGAAAAGGAGAGGACTTAAGTGTAAATAGCATAAAGTTGCAATTAATATACATGAGTAGAAACATTGAGAACTTGTTGGAATTACTGGTTAACCTTGGGAGAGAAGAGAAACTGGAGGAGTGGAGAAGGAGAAAAAAAGGTATGATCAATGCAAAATTTTCTTGAAATTTTGCTTAATTCTTGCTTGTCTCGGCTTCTATCACATTGATATCCATTTGCATGGCCAAAAGCTAATTAGAGATCTGAAATATTTTTCTGTTCTTGCTATGGGGAAACCGAATCTTGAAGGAGGAAAGAAAGACCTCGCAGGTACTCAATATAATTGTACGGCTTGGTTGTAATCTGTACAAGGCTATTACAATTTCTAAAACTTTTGCTTGAATGGTAATCTATGTTGCTAGAAATGGGTATTAGAAACTAGGGAAGGAAAGGAAAGGTTAGACTTGAGTAGAAAATTGAAGAAATTATGGCAAATTGCAGGAAAGTAAGCTGAAATCTAGGTTATGAAAAACAGAGCAGGTTGCAGGAAAGAAAGGAAAACAATTCTGTAGGGGACCCACTGGCTGAGTAGCTTAGGTGGGTTTAGGAGAGTGAAAGCCAACTTTAGATTGTGTATTAAGTGGTAATTAAGAGTGTTTAATTAGACAAATTAAGGAAAGAGGTGTTAAACTCTAGTTCACCACCTAATGTACAGAATTAAGAAGGTTGCAGAAAATCTGCTAGCTAGAAAATTCAGCACAGAGGACATAAGTTGGCCAAAAGTCTAGGGGATAGGAGAGACCTGGAGTGAATAAAATTGGTGGGTTAGGTTATGGCTACATCAAATTTAGAGAGTTAATGGTGAGAAGGTGCAGATTAAGCTCAAATAAATAGTTTAGAATGGTCCCACGTGAGGGAATTTTAAAAACTATCAAGCTGGAAAATTTTCAGCAGTGAAGCTGCTACTGAAATAAGTTGGTTGGAAATTGGAAGTTGGAAGGAGCTTCAAATTCAAGCATAATGTGTTGTTTAAATATTGATTTGGTCACCCTAAGAGAGAAATTGAAAGAAGGTCAGAAAATGTAGCTCAAATTTTATAAACTAACTTAGAGAAGTAAATGGAACAATGCTAGAAAATTTGGACAGCAGAATTTTCTGCTATTGATCCAGGTTTAGACTTAAGTTTAGAGAGATTAAAAGGGGCTTAGGACAAAGGGGGAAGTGTAGTTTAAAGATGAAGTAAGTCAACTTGATGAGGAACTAAGTGGAACTCAACTTTTAACTCAAAAGTGACATGATCAATGAGAGAGCTTAAGACCTCTTATGCGGCACAAAATGGGGTAGTTTAGGAGCCTAAGAAAGGCCGAAACCAAAGGCTTAAACTTGAGAAATTCATGTGAATATAAGCTAAGCTAGGAAAAAAGACTAGGGGGCTCACATATGGTTAAGTTTATGAATGGCTATGAGAACAATATAATCTCAATGCTAATGAAAGAAAAACTTAGCACTTAGAATACTCATAGTGCATGACATGCATTTTCATTCCCATCTCATTGCATCCCACTTATGAGCATTTTCTTCACTTGTGGGAGAAGGAGACTAAGCCGAGCCTAACATCGGCCCATCTGAGCCCATGAGTCAGACATAGGGTGTACCACTCGGTGAGTAGCACATCCTTGAAAATTAAATTTTCTAACTTAAAATATATATCTTTTGAATGATTACAAACTTGATTTCAAACCCATGAGTATGTTTGAATGCCGGACAGCCATCTATGGCAAGTGGCAGTCCTATAGCTTGTATTATGGCATTAAACCTAGGGAGGTCTCAAACACTATAGATTGTATAGTCTGACAAGGAGTGGCGACCTAGGCTCTGGCTACATAGTGTAGTAACGTCCGACATATTTTTATGATTTTATGTTTTCATATTTTATTACCCTCAGAGATCATAATGTAGATTGTGCACACTCCATCAAACTAGATGTCATGTGGCTTACAATCTTGATTCTTATGATCCTTTGATGTCTTTATATCTCCATTTTAGACATGTTACGGAATGTCCAGATTAGACAAAGATTTTGTTTTCTGTGATCTTTTGATCCTATGATCTTATGCTCAGATGACTCAAAAGACTAGTTGTGATGTTTTGACTAATGATTTCCATGCTGTGCAATTTCCTTGATGATGTTATATACATGTATGTTATAAGAAATTAAAATTGCTCTGTTTCTACTAAGTTTTATTTATGTGTGATTCACTAAGATTCAATCTCATTGTTTATTTCTAAAATTTCAGATTTCACATCGTATTCCCATCACCTACTAGCACGGTTTGTGCCTGCACTACACATTAGTCAAGGTGGGCTCACAGGAAATCTTGGAGGGTTATTTTCTTATTTTGCACTTGTTTAGTCATAGCATGAGAATGAGAGTTGTAGTGCAGGGATACAATGTATGATGGAGTTTTGTACATAAATTTTATATTTCAAAAGAATGATAGTGCTGCGAATACACACACACACACACACACACACAGAGCACACCTAGGTTTCTGATGTGAAAATATATTTGCTGGACTATTTGACTGTACAATATTCATAGTCCCAAATTATTATTGCATATATGTCTTCAAAGAAATAGGTTAAATTCAGAGAGAAGGGGTTACAATATCCGACATACTACCAAATTTTCAACACCGGTAGGTGTTGGCAATTGCCCCGATTGTCGCATCTCGCCAAGTGGAAAAATGTGCGGGGTATGACATTTTCACTAGGTTACAACATCAATCACTAAATAATGACAACAAAACTAGTGGCCACTAATTAGTGATTGTGGGTGGTCTCTAATTAGTGACTACATAGAAGCATTCACTAATTAGTTAATGACCCTTTTGTTAACAAAATTAGAGACACATAAGTGATCTTGTGTATGGTTACTAACTAGTGACTTCTATTTTTTTGTTGCTAGGTGATCACTAATTATTGACTCCATTAACCTCATTATCCTAATTGTTTTATGGGGTCACAATAGGGTCACTAATTTTGCGACCACCTTATGCCCATTTTAGAGGTCACTAGCCTTGTAATTCCTGTAATACATATCTGCTATTTCAATTACTGTAATGTAAATCTATTATTTTAATTTTAATTCACCACAAGTACACATGAAAAGTGATTAAACATTATATTATAGTTGATTTAAAATATCAAAATCTTTAATAATACAGTTTGATAATTTTTTTTTGGAGATAAAAAATAAAATAAGAATGTAAATTTTTAAAACATAAAAATGTTCAACTACAATTTCACCACGGACTACCCTTCTCACTCCTATCGTTTTATCTTGATAATGCACCATGCATTGTATTAAACCTTTTCATCATTGAAATCATTGTAACCATCATAGCCTCCTTTCTAGCCTTCATTGTCTCTGCTAATTTCCTTGCCTCCTTAAGCATTGATGCTTGTCTTGATGCAGCTACTTGTCTTTTGTTTGAAAGTGTTTTGGCAATGCCTCTTGTAATTAATCTGAACTAATATATCCAGGAGAAGGTGTCGTGGAGATGGACTTAAATGAATTGCCAATAGAAGTAAGTTCTTTATAATGATAGGTGTTTCCAAACCCATAAATTTGATTCTTGCAAGGCCCACCACTAATTTCAAGCCATTTCTGTGCATCAAATGAGCTATATAAAGTAAAGTTGTTGTCATATTGACTTTTATATAATTGCTTATATTCCTCAAAAAAAAAAAAAAATCAATAACAAGTATACAATTGCTCTAAATTAAAATAAATCACAACTAATCACACTACTCTTATATAATGATAAGACAAAAATAAATGAAATAAAAATAAAAAATAAAATAATAAATGATGATAACAAAGCATTTCAGAATGTAACTTCATCCATGGGTGCACAACTAACTATTTGTAAGCAGACTGAATTGTGCTTGTAATTGAACCAATCGATGCCTATAAGACTTAGGCTTAGATTTGGTACTATAAACAAAGAGATATACAAGTAATTAAATGGAAATGTGCTTAGAACTGAACTGAGATCTACTTGTAATCAAATAGAATAGTGCTTGTAACTAAACTAAGATCCACTTGTAACCAGATTGAGCCATGCTTGTAACTTAACAGAGCTATGCTTATAACTGAACGGGGCAATGCCTGTAATCCAACAGGATGGTTCTTGTAACTCAACACATCAATGAGTTGAGTTACAAGCACAATTTTATAAAGTTACAAGCATATCTCAATCAGCTCCACATGCACAACTTTCTGTTTATGGCACAAAAACGAAGGCATTAAGTTATACACATAGTTTTGTATGGTTATAAGTAGAGCCTTATTTAGTTACAAACACATCTCTATTCAGTTATGGGCATATACCTTTGTTTATTGAACCAATCTAAGCTTAGGTCTCACAAGCATTTGGTTATAAGCAAATGTCAGTTTAATTCCAAACATATCTTGGTTTAGTTATATAGAGATATCTCCTTTTATACAACTTTATGTAAGACCATATCTTGCAAACATTAATTTGTTTAGTTACAAGTACAGCTCTATATAGTTACAAGTAAAGCACTACTTAGTTACATGCACATCTCTATTTAATGCTGTTTAGTTATAAGTAGATGTCAATTCAGTTCCAAGTATATCTTTATTTATTTGCATGCAAATATCACCCATTATACAACCTAATTTTAAGATTGTCTTACATGAATCAATTTGTTTAGTTACAAGTATAGTTCTGCATATTTATAAGTAGAGTCCTATTTAGTTACAAGCATATCTCTGTTTAGTTACATGCATATATCTTTGTTAATTGAAATAAGTCTGAGCCTAAGTTTTACAAGCATTAATTGGTTTAGTTAGAAGCATGGTTTTGTTCAAATTCAACCAAATGTCAGTTCAGCTCCAAGCATATCTCTATTCAATTACATGCAAATATTTCTCTTTATACAATGTAATTTAAGACTATGTCTTGCATGTAATAATTTGTTCAATTATAGGCACAATTCTGTATGATTACAAGTAGAGGCCTATTTAGTTACAAGAATATCTCCATTCAATCATATGCATATATCTCCATTAACTAAAACAAGTCTAAGCCAAAGTTTCACAAGCATCAATTAGTTCAATTACAAGCACGATTCTTTTTAATTATAAGTAGATGTCAATTTAGCTCCAAGCATATCTTTGTTCAATCACAAGCAAATATCTCCTTTTATACAACCTAATGTTAAGATTGTCTTGTAGGCATCAATTTGTTCAGTAATAGGCACAATTCTATATGGTTACAAGTAGAGCCTTGTTTAGTTACAAGCACATCTCTATTTAGTTACATGAATATATTTTCGTCAACTGAAAGAAGTCTTAGCCTAAGTTTCACAAGCATCAATTGGCTTAATTGCAAGCATAGTTCTATTTAGGTTCCAAGCATATATCTATTCAATTACATGCAAATATCTTCTTTTATACAACATAATTTAAGGCTATGTCTTGCAGGTATTAATTTGTTCAGTTATAGGCATAGTTTTGTATAGTTACAACAGAGCCTTTTTTAGTTACAAGCATATCTCTGTTTAGTTATATGCACATATCCCCATTAACTAAAACAAGTATAAGCTTAAGTTTCACGAGCATTAATTGGTTTAGCTACAAGCACGTTCTGTTTAGTAACAAGCAGATGTCAGTTCAATTCCAAGCATATATCTGTTTAATTACATGTAGATATCTCCTTTTATACAGCCTAATCTTAAAACTGCCTTGCAGGCATCAATTTGTTTAGTTATAGGCATAATTCTATATGGTTACAAGTAGAGCCTTGCTTAGTTACAAGTGCATCTCCATTCAGTTACATCCATATATCTTTGTTAACTAAAACAAGTTAGAGTCTAAGTTCCACAAACATCAATTGGTTCAGTTACAAGCACAGTTTTGATTAGTTACGAGTTCAGTGAGTACAGTCATGGACATTAACTTGACTAACCCTCGTACTACCTTGTTCCTAGTGTATTAATTCATTTAATAAATAATTTATATAAACAAATATAGTAAATGTGACTATGATAAATCAGCATTTGTGCTCTGCCATTGCATCCAATCATTGCAAATTGTCTCCTAGTCACTTGAGTGCATGTATTTGGGCACAACCCTCATTAGATCCCTTGGGTCATCACTCCAACTTCCTGGATTGCTATTGTCTTTATTCTATGAATTATGTTATTATAATTTCTCTTGTAGGTTTTGCTCTCATGAGTATCATATACCGGCATCATGGTGTGATAACCACGTGTACATCTCTTACCAGAATTACAATAGTTTGTGAAATTACAAATATATCAATTAGAAATGGTTGTTATTTAGAACAAACAATAGTTTGAATATATAGTATCACCTTAAATTTATCAAAAAGGTTGTCCTTCCTTTCCCGAAGGGCTTGCTCCCATGTTGCATGTGCCCTATATACCTCCTAAGAATGACCATTATTTGGCGAGTGACACCCTCAAGAATGAAACTACCAAATACAAAATGAATTAAATTCAATTGCAGTAATATATAGATAAATTAGGACTAAATAATAAAATTAGACCAAGTTACAAGTAAAGTTTACCCATCATGAAATGGTTGAATGAGGTAGAGGCCATCAATATGGGTAGGTTTAGAACTCGACGACAAGTGCTGATGCCCATATGCTACGCTGGAAAGAGAAGGCTGGACCATGTGCAGTGCTTGGTGGAGAAGGCTGGCCCTTATGTGCAATGCTAAATGGAAAGGGCTGGCCCTCATGTGTAACACTTGACAATGCATCCACTATCTGCTTACCATCCATTGACTCCTTCATAAGATCTAATCATCAAAAGCTTGGTCAAATGATAGAGGCACCTCATCACAAGTTCGCCTGTCGACAAAACCTCACCCACCTCTGCCATGCCTACCAAGTCCTCAACCTCTACTAGAAGACATCTTACACATACAACATGCAGTGCTAGTGTAATCTTTTTCATAAATCCAAATTTAAAATTTCAGATGATAAAGAATAGAGGTTATCTAATTGCTTTTATTAGGTGAAATGGAGTAGTGATAGCCAGATTATGTTTCTTACCTAGTGTGTGAATTAGCCATGTAAGAAACTAATTTGCTAACAATTTAGAGAAAGATGCAGTTTTACATGTTCTTGCTTCTTAAAAGTCCAAAAACAATATGCATGAAATCAGAAAGTTCAAATTTCAAATTCATTGAATTGTTATAGAAAAATGACACATCTAATATAGACAAAACATTAGTGCATTTGAATAAAAGCATTTAGTGGATATTCAGAAATGGAGAATGTTTAGTTGTTAGTATGAGAAGACTGAAGAGTTGAACAACATCACATGAAGAGTTTAACAAATAAACAACTAAACCTTCCTAGCTCCTCAAACTTGAAACAAAACTAAATATTATAATTATATGAGGAAAATTAGCATGTACAAGACTATAATTATATTTTTGAATATTTTGAAAATACTATTTGACACTTCAAGATAAAAGTGTTGGTTGCTAATCATTCCCCTCATCCCAACTAATATTTGAATTAAAATCTTTAGACTTGGGTTCAGATTCCTTTACATCTCCCTCTTCAAATTCCACTTGCTCTTCGTCTTCCTCTCCATCCTTTCCCTCCTTTGTACTTGGCTATAAGCAGATGGTTCGAATTCCTCAATAGGCATCTCAATTGGTGCCACATTGTCATCTACTAATATACCTAGATAATCAAATTTAACAGTTAGCAAAATGTCAAATGGTACCACTACATGCTCTTCTTGAAATGGAGTGTCAAGTATAGAAAGATTGCGTTGACTCTACCTTGCCAAAAGGGACATTTTAATTCTGCTTCTTGTTTTTACTTTACACATTGCATGTCAGTCATTTCTCTCCTTAATGGTGCCAGAAAAATTTGTGTAGTAGACTTGTTAGACTTGTTGAACCAATACAAATAGATCATTAGTATTGAGCTTCCAAATGTGATTGATTTCAACAAGTCCAAATCACGAATTCACTCTAACCTCACTATGAAACACATCAGACCAGTGGTATTTGAATAAAATAAGTTGGTTTTCCATTCTAAAGTATACCAATTCCAATACTTGTTTCAACAATCCATAATAATCAATGTCATCCTTGCTCCCTGAGCTTCCTAGCACAAAGACACCACTATTCATTGTAGATTTATGTTACCCATAATTAGGAGTGTGAAATTTTAACCCATTTAAAAATAACCATTGTATGTTTTTACCAACTAACTAAGCCCTTCTACCATGCAACTAATGTTTTCATCAACTATATGCTGAGGATCTCTCACTTGTAAAATCGTATTTATATAATTTTAGCTATAATGATAAAGTGGCTCAAACTATAACTTTGTTGTATTAGAGATACGTACATAATCCTGCAACCATCACGAGAATTTGGAATTCTGTAATATCCCCAAGCCCTCATCTATAAGGCTTGGGTATAGCCTATACATCTCTTCATCAAACTTGCTAGACAAATCCAAAAAATAATTGCAATCAATTTGGAGGACTATTTTTGAGGGTATCATAAACTACATGTTATGAGAACTTACAGGGTAAAAAGAACAACCTTTTCACAATTCAAGAGCACATGTCTATGTGCTGCCTAATAATCTGTCTCGTTGTGAAAACGTCGCTGAGCTCTTTGACTCCCAAAAGGTCTACCTAGATGCCAAAAAAGTGAAAGATGCCCATGCAACTCTGCTTTCCCAAAATTGTTATTTTTGGGCACTTGATTTAATCTAGTGTGTATATTAGAGTCAAAGTAAAATGTTGCCACTTCCTCAATAATTATGCTGCCACAGAGAAGTTTTGACGTGTGCACAATTTTAACCTTTTGCTTTAAATAATGTAGAAATCTACCAAAATATAAACATTATATTTATTCATGTACGTGACAATCTATCAATGCATAAATGCAAAATTGTACATTGTCAAGTATGGCAACTTAATATTATACCTTTCTAATGGATGCATCCAATGATAATGTACAGGCCCGCCAACTTTTGCTTCATAGGCCAAGTAGATTGGAAGATGCTTCATTACATTGAAGAATACTAGTGAAAAAATTTTCTCGAGTTTACAAATTATCTCTACAATATTCTTTTCTAGAAGCTCCATATGTTTTACATGTAAAATAGTTGAGTATATATCATTAAAGAAAACACTCAGCTCTGATATAGCTTCCCACACTAGTTTAGGCAAAAGGTCATGGAAAGCAATTGGAAGTAACCTCTGCATGAACACATAATGATTATAACTCTTCATTGCATAGAACTACAACTCTTTTTTATTCACATACCAGGCAAAATTTGAAGTATAACCATCTTGAAGTTTCAACACTTTTGTCTATGTACACATGTCTTTCACTTGTTCGACACTTAGTGTGCAAGTTCTTTGGACTTCACTAGTTGTCCTCTATTATTCTGAAATATATATATTTTAGGCCAATCACAATACAATTTTAAGTCTTTCTTAGCATTTTTATTATCTTTTGACTTTCCCTTTATATCTAACATTATGTTAAACACATTTTTGAACACATTTCTCTCAATATACATGACATCCAAGTTAAGGTGGATAGGATTTGTGGATCAATAAGGTAACTCCCAAAAGATATTTCTTTGAACACAATTATGTGTATCGTCATATCCATGCAAATCCTAAGGATTCCCATATTGATCATAGCTCTAAAAGGCAATAAAGATTCTCACCTCTTGATTTTTGTTCCTGATAAACCTAGGGAAGAGTGTCTTTTTCACGTCAACTTTGGATAAATTGTCAACTTTATGATTGGCAAGTGTGATTAGAAGGCAAGAATTGATAGTGCAATCAAATCATGGGTACTTTCTTCCATTGCTTATACAAAAAGCCTTTGTACATTCTATACAATATGAACATGACAATTTACTATGAGTAATCCAATTAGATACTATGGCATAAGCTGGGAAGTCATTAATTGTCCACATAAGGGCTATCCTGATAAAAAAAAATTATTTATTGAATGCATCATAGGTATCAACTCCTTCATACTAAAATAGCTTTAATTCATCAATTGGAAGACGCAAAAACACATATAACTTTTTTTTAGGGGATTTTGGACCTAGAACAACAATATTTAAGAAAATATATGATTCTTCCATTGCCATTTCCAGAGAAAGATTGATACTACCAACATAACTGGCCAGCAAGAATAAACAATAACATTATTGTTGAAGGGAGTAAATCCATTATGCACATTCCTAGGCGAACATTGCATGGTTTAGATGCAAAATGAGGATGAGAGTGATCAAAATGCTTCCACGCTTCACTATGCATAGGGTGTGCCATTTTACCATCTTCACATGGATTATTGAAGTGTCATGTCATCTTCTTAGATGTATTTTTTTGACATTTAAAGTCTTTGAAGTCTTGGAATCAGATGTAGGTAGTGCAAAACCTTATAAGCCACATCTATTCTAGAGCATGGATTTTGTGACTTGTACCTCTCATTACTACATATCAAGCATTTTGTCTTTTGCATGTCTTCTTTGCAATATAACATGCAATTTTTCAAGCAAGCATTGATCTTTTCATAACCCAACCCAAGTTTGGCCTCCATTTCTTTGAATTGTATAAGTTAATCAAGAATATTGGATCTTCTAGCATCGTGCTTTTCATTAATGTTATGATATGATCCACACATGATTGAAGTAGGTTGAAATCGGACTTAATATTTAACATCTAGAACATTACAGACAAGCTTGTCTATTTCGTACAATCTTCCTATAAAGGTTTTCAACATTTTTAACAATTCAAAGAACTTTTGAACTTTTGAGTCGGGTGATTGTTTAGTCTCTATTGGATGCTCATCCCTAACAAATGAACAATCAAAATTTAGTCCTGCAGTATCCAAGACCATATCTCTTATCCAAAATTCTCATTATTCATGGATGTAAAAGATTCACCAACTAATCTTGTTGAAAAGCTTCCCATGAATGTCCCAAGTGGTGTAGCCTTTCTCAAAATCATAATGTACGAGGTGATAGTGTATATTTTCACGATCATTGAATTTTGGATTGTGAGATTTTAACATGAACATTTATACAACAATAATCCACAATCTCTGAATGGGAATATGTGAAATCCAAAAGTTGTACTAGCCCTCTAGTAAACTTGTCCTTAGAAAACTCATTTCCATCCAATCATCAGGACATCCATTCCCCATTGTTAGACATTTTCTACGAAGGGCTTATTTTGGGATAAGAATAGGTTACAATATTATTAGATTTCAATATTATCTAAAATTCCATTCCCAAAATCAAATAAGATTTCAACTCTTTGAATTACCAAACAATCAAACAAATACAAGATAAGGCAAACTGGAGTAACTAACAAAACAAAGCACAACTGCTATATATCAATCCACCCAATATAAATTCATATAGAAGACCATATAAGCTCTCAGAGGAAGGTAATATTGGAGGAGCAATAAATAGTTTCATGAAATTATAGAGAAATGTTATTGAACACACTTACAAATAGTAAAAATAATGTCACATGGAGGAACGCAGTTGTGAAAAAGAATGCAAAGTAGTGGTTGCCAATTGCACTTTAGAGGAAGCAAAGCAATTAGCATCCTGTGAGTCGTCTCTGCCTCTATTATTGTAAGGTAGGTTAGTGGGTATGATAGAAACTTGTGAAGGGGAGGGAAGTGAGTAAGCGAGTATGGTAATTACTTGCAAGGGAAAAGAAGTGAGTTAGCAGTTATGATAGAAACTTGCATGGGGAGGGAAGTGAATTTTTGGAAATTTTGAAACTATTTGCCTTAAGAGTTCTAAATTTTGGGAGAACACTCCTTGTTACTTTTGTTTGGGAAACATAAAAATTCATAAAATTGGGTGATAAGAATGCTAACTATTATTAACAAATTTTAACTTCCTAACAAAATAATAAAAATGCAAACCAAAAATTGCACTAAATATTAAATTTTTATTAATTAACAAGATAGATGTAATAAAACCTAAAAACAAATATTGCAATTCTCTCTCTCTACCTCTATCTCCTCCCCCTGTCTCCCTCTATATGTATGTATGTATGTATGTATGTATGTATGTATGTATGTAATAATCGGTTATACTTTTTGTAAGTGTCTTTTAGGGGTATTTAATTAACCAAACCAAACCGTTTTAACTGATGAAATTGTGGTTTAGTTTGGTTTGGTTCAGTTTGAAAATGAATTTCTTTTATACCATCTGGTTTAACATTTGACGTTCTAACAAACCGTACAAACCAAACCAAACCATTCATTATATATATACACACACACACATGTACACAATATCATTAATCATATCTTTCTTTATATAGCTTATTTTTATTATTTGACTACATAACAATATCTTTTTGTTATCCATTACATTTATTTTTATTCTAATAATAGATTGTTTTTCTTTTATAAAGAGTGATTTCTATTAATATGAGTGAAAATCTATTATACTGTATAAAGATATTTGTTGTGTAATGTACAACTACTATAATCAATTAATATAAATAATGAATTTGTAAATCACAAATCGTGGTTGTACTACTAATTTGAGTGGCAGAGAAGTGTGGGGGAGAAGTGGACTCTTAAGGAACTACTAATTGAGTTGATGAATAAAACTATTTCAATTGTTCTCTACATCATTCTGCAAGGCATTTTAACCATTCAAAATACCAAAAATATGTATTATAATTGAACGGAACTGTGCTTTTAACTGAACCATTAATTGTCCAAAAATAACTTAGGCTAAGACTTGGTGAAATAAAGGGACATATATGCTTAACTGAATGGTATGTGCTTGTAATTGAATGAGTTATGATTGTAATTGGATGAATTAAGTTTGTTTAGTTACAATAAATGCCCACTGTTCTGCTCCAATGGATTTGACTATTTGTCTCCTACGCATAAACGCGTATCACTTTTTACTTGTAACGGATAAGTAGTGCAAGAACCCAAAAGACGGTGAGATCAATTTCCATTGTTGTGAAAACCAAGCATTGCAAGGTCTCGCTTCCTCTGTCATCGAAGCACCGCCAAAAGGAGTACCCGAAACTGCATGAACCCATATCAAGCACCCACAATGCTATAAGGTCTCTCTTCTTCCCATTGTCCCTATTTTTATGCTCTTTTTTTTGTTCCCATTAAATGAATAATTTTGCACTGGACATGCATGTCATTTATTTTCTGTATGTTTTGCTTTCCTAGGTGAGCATTAACAAAATTGATGAAAAAAACTAAACAATATAAATAACTTTCTTCTTTATTTATATGTTTTTTGTTCTGTGGGTTGCAAGCAATTTTAGGACATGTATCATTATTTTGAAAGTTTGCAAGCATATGCTATGTTTTAACCATGCATAGTTTGGTTCGATATTATTTTGCTACTTTATACTTATTGGGCTGGTTATACAGAATGGCACATAAAAGAGTGCAACTAAAAGGACACGAAGTGCTGCTAATACTTCTCCCACAGGAGTAGATCACTCTAAAGTTATAGTTTCACACAGATGTATTACTAACCTACTTCTTTTTAGGTAATATTGTTGTCCATTTAAATTTTACAAGTATTTTACAAAATATTCATCTAACAAAATATTTCAATAATTGATTGTATGTAAGACTTCATTGCCCAAAATCAAAGTATATATGGATTAGATTTCATTAGATAGCGGCATCATGCAATGCTAAATGCATGGAATGAGCTATCCGCCAGTGAGAAAGACAAGTATATTGAAGCTACAAAAAGAAGGTGGGTAGCTTTTAAGGAGAAACATCACATTTAGAGTGATGCAAAGCCTCGTCATGTAAGTGCTAAGTTACAAGCATGAATATGCTAGGCTATAATGAGGATTATGTGTTTGGTTAACTTACAAGCAAATACCTGCAAGATTACAACCATAGACATGTTCAATTACATACACAAATTGCCAAATTACAAATATTCAATTTTTACTTTTGGTATTATTCTGAAAATAGGCTACCGTCCTTTCAAAGTATTCTCCAACAAAAAAAAATTCAAAGGTTAGTTGGAGAGTTAATAGAAGAACAGAAGCAGGATGTGAGAGAGATGGGTTTTGGAGGTTTGCTGAATGTAGACTACAAACTATAGCATTGGATGTCTGCTTGCAACTAGCTCAAATTTTTTATTGTCATCAAAGAGAACTGATTCTTAGGGGCCATAGAGTAGAGGTGACAGATAGGGATGTTGGTATAGTACTTGGCATACCTTTATTAAGAACATCCTTAGCCT
>CAJVSB020000269.1:0-64566 GCA_911865555.2 Thlaspi arvense
TTCATTTTTAGAAGTAGATTTTAAAAATATTGGAAAGAGATACTTTTGACTATGAATAGTATTATTGTAATTAAACATAAACATTTTGGGTTTTCTCTAAATTTCTTTTAATCTAAAATTACTCTATAAAATTTGTTCAAAAGTTTTCTCCAAAAGTAAATTATATAATTTACATCCAAAATATCAATTTTACTACTTATCAATAATTTTATAATATTTTTACAAATAACCCACTACTAGAAAAAATGCTATTAGTAACTGCAAATTAGTGATTGCACCAATGGGTCACTAATTAGTGAGACCGATTAGTAAACTAGTAGTGACCGACTGAGGCTAAGTTATTTGAAAAAAAAAAAAATAACCGATTTGTGACCGTAGACACTACGATTCAGAAAAAATCGGTCACAAAGTTAGCGGCCGCTACGCGATAAGTTATTAAAGGGTCAGTAATTAGTGACCGATATATGGGGCAGTTACAAAATGAGTCCTAATTAATGACTCTCTCATGGTGGGTCACAAAGAGGGTCAACAAATTTGGAGGTGGACCTTTACAGTCAATCACTGATTAGTGACCCCATTACGGTGGTTATAAATGGGTCACTAATTATTGACTCGAATTTGGTGGTTACAAAAAAGGGTCACTAATTAGTGACCCCCTTTAGACGGTTACTTTTGGGGTCACTACTTAAAGAAAATGATCATTTTACTGCAGTCACTAATTTGTGACCCCCTTTATCGATTACAATTCGATCAGTAATATTTTTTTGTAATTAAATATTTAGCTCACTAACTGGGAAAAATCTAGTACGAGCACATATCTGTTTAGTTACAAGCATATCTCCATCTATAGAATTAAGTGATTGACTAGTTCAGTTATGCAGTCAGAGTTTCATTGAGTTACAAACACAGACTCATTAGATTACAAGCAAACTGTTGTTTCGTTACAAGCAGGAATGTATAGAGTTGCAAGTAGAGAGCTTTACAGTTACAAGCATATCTACTCACTCAGTTATAAGTAAAGACCAGTACAGTTACATGCAAAACTCGTTCAGTTACGGGTAAAGACCTGTATATTACAAGTAGAGATTTTTTACAGTTACAAGCAATACTTGTTCAGTTACAAGCAGAGACTTGTATAGTTACAAGTAAAGACTCATTCAATTACAAGTAGAGGTTGTATAGTTTCAAACAGGAACCTTCATAGTTACAAGCAAAGACTCATTCAGTTACAAGCAGAAATCAGTACAGATACATACAAAAACTCGTTCAGTTACAGGCAGAGACATGTATAGTTGCAAGTAGAGTTTTTTATAGTTACAAGCAATACTTGTTCAGTTACAAGTAGATACCTGTATAGTTACAAGCAAAGACTCGTTCAATTACAAGCAGAGGTTGTATAGTTTCAAACAGAACCTTCATAGTTACAAGCAAAGACTCATTCAGTTACAAGTAGTGACTAGTACAAATACATGCAAAACTCGTTCAGTTACAAGTAGAGACATGTATAGTTGCAAGCAGAGTTTTTTACAATTACAAGCATATACTTGTTCAATTACAAGCAGAGAGCTGTATAGTTACAAGCAAAAACTCGTTCAGTTAAGCAAGGTTGTATAGTTTTAAATAGGAACCTTCATAATTACAAGCAAAGACTCATTTAATTACAAACAGAGACCTGTGTAGTTACAAGCAAAGATGCGTTCAGTTAAAAGCATAGCCACATTTACTTACAAGCAACATACAAGGGCTGTTCAGCAATTTTATCAAAAGTGAAAATATGATATTCTGTTACAACCAAAGACCTGTATAGTTACATGTAGAGATCCATTCCGTTACACGCACATCTCCATTCAATTCGAAGCATAACTCTCTCAATGTATTCAATTATATGCTTGAAAAAGAATGTGAGAAATATAGATCTATACAATAACCAATAATGAATATCTGTACAATTGTTTTCTTGGATCTATTAAAGTATGTATAAGCTTAACCAGCAATTAGTAATTGTTTTCATGCATCTGTCCTATGAGTAATTATACAAAAATATTGTAAGGCACTAAAAATTCTTCATGTTGCATGTCCACTAGAAACTGTTACAGTCCCTTATTTTCCCATGATAGGCAATGCGAAGCTCAACTCAAACTAATTTGTCCCAGACTCCAGCATCCTTGAGTACTTTCTCTCGGTATTCATTTCTGGGGTGTGTCACCCAGTCACATGTTAAAGATAATTCCTAATAATTATCTTAGATTAGGATTTAATTTCTATGTAATTATCTTTAGAGGAATTAGAGTTTTACTAGGATTATAATTCCTATTAGAACTAGGATTAGTTTTCCTATAAATAGGACCCTTTGTAATCATTCATGTTAATGAATAAAGTTTGAGTGTTTATTTTCCATCAGTGGTATCAGAGCCATCTTCCTAAGATCCTTCTGCAGTAAGGACTTAAGTGAAGAAATTGAGAGTTTGAGAGGCTTAGGGAGGTGAGGATAGTACAAAAATCAGGGACTTGAACTTAAATAAGTTCAGGGTCCAGAGTGAGAATCCGGAGAGTTGAAGGACTGAACCGCAATACAGAATCCTCAAGGACCAAATTGCAATTTGGTCATCTTCTTCCTTGGAGCAGATCCGACTGAAGCAGATTTGTCCAACCCGTTGCGGATCTGTCGGAACCCGAAGCAGTTTCCAACCTGTTGCAGTCCGGTTATAGCAGATCCGACAGATCAAAGAAGATCTGTCCGACTGCTGTAGCAGAACATTCGACCCGAAGCCGAAGCTGATCCGCCGTTGCTGATCCCGAACAGAAGCAGACAGCCGATCCAACAAATCCAACGTTGCAGATCCATCCGACGGAACAGAATCCGAAACCCGACTGTAGCAGGTCCAAGCCGACTGAAGCAGATCCACTGCTGCTAATCCAACCGAAGCTGTCCGTCCCCAAACTTGGAGCAGACCGGACCGATCCAAGCAGACCCGTCCGACCCAAGAAAGTCCGACGAAGCAGATACAATCTACTGCAGATCTGCACAACCCGAAACTGTTACAGATCTGCACGCCGTAGCAAGCTGCAGATCCATCCGACCGCAGGCTTCAATCCAGATCCGAAGCTGTTCCTCCCAAATAGAATCCGTCCGGTTGTAGCGGATCTATCCAAACTATTGCAGATCCATCCGCCCGAAGCAAGCTGCAGATCCGTTTGACAGACCCGAAGCAGAATCAGATCCGCAAGCTCGAAACAAGTTGCAGATCCGTTCTACAGACTTGAAGTAGAATCCAAGTAGAACAGATTCAGCAGCCGCCATTGTTGCAGTCAGAACCAGATCCGGACGGACAATCCAGCAGATCTGAAATCCAATCCGAGACACAGCAGAACAGTCCAAACCCAAAGCAGAACAGCAGAACACGGGATCCAACAGATTGCAGCAGAACAGTCCTATCTGGCCGAACCCGAAGCAGTTGAAGATTCTCTGACCCGAAGCTGTCCATCCGATTATTGCAGATCCAAAGCAGATCCAGAACAGAAGCAAAGTCCATCCAAATTGTTGGAGACATGAAGCAGATCAAAGCTGATCTAATCTGCAGCAGACCCGACCCGGTCCGACCCGACCCACTGAATCGGGTTGACCCGACCCGGTTCACTTGAACTAGACCAACCAGATCTTGAACCGGATCACTTGAGGAAAAATCAAAAGGGCTTCCAATGGCGTCCGACAGCTTCATACAACCTGCAATTCCTCGGTTTGATGGACATTATGATCATTAGAGCATGTTGATGGAAAATTTTTTGAGATCCAAAGAATACTGGCAAGTGGTTAGTGAAGGTATTACAGAACCTTCATCCAAAATCGAAGGCGGAGCAGAACCATCAACACCAACAGTGTTGACAGCCGTCTAAAGGACAGAATTGGAGAGTTTAAAACTGAAAGACTTGAAGGCCAAAAACTATCTCTTCCAGGCAATAGACCGAACAGTTTTGGAGACTATTTCTCAACAAGGAGACTTCAAAGGACATATGGGACTCCATGGAAAAGAAATATCAAGGCTCATCAAGAGTGAAGCGTGCACAACTTCAAGCCTTGAGACGAGACTTCGAGATTCTCAAGATGAAAGACAGTGAGTCTATCACGAGTTATTTTTCCCGAACCATGGAGATTGTCACAAGATGCGGTTTCAAGGAGAAAAGATGGAAGATGTCACCATTGTTGAAAAGATCTTGCGCTCCTTGACACCGAGGTATGATTTTGTTGTTTGCTCCATTGAGGAATCTAAAGATCTTGATTTACTCTCAGTTGATGAACTCCAAAGCTCCCTTCTGGTACACGAGCAAAAGTTGACTCGAAGTTCAACTAAGGAGGAACAAGCCCTTAAGGCCTATACCCTTTCCCGATCTTCGAACTCTAGAGGAAGAGGTCGAGGAAGAGAAAGAGGTAGTAGTTAAGGAAGAGAAGGACAAAGTTCCAGAGACGGAGACAAACAACAGGAACAACATTCAAAAGCCAACAATAACCAAGGCAGAAGGAGAGGACGGCATAACAAATCCAAGGTCGAATGTTATAGGTGTCACAAATTCGGCCATTACAGTTATGATTGCTACACCAAAATGCCGAATAAAGAAAGAAGGGAGAAAACAAACTTTGCAGAACAACAGAACAGCAGCATGATGCTGAAACCATTCTGATGGCCACCCACGTCACAAACCCATCCGAATCAGATGTATGGTATGTAGACACGAGATGCAGCAATCACATGTGTAGAAGTAAGTCATTTTTCTCAAATCTAAATGAAAATTTTCAATCAACTGTTCGCTTTGGTGATAGCTCTGTAGTTGAGGTACTCGGGAAAGGTGATATTAACATCCGTACCAAGAATGGCTTTGTAGAAACCATCTCCAACGTCTTATATGTTCCAGACTTGAAAAGTAACTTGTTGAGCGTTGGACAAGTACAAGAGAAGGGTTATGTAATAACCATCCAGAAAGGATCATGCGAGATATATGATCCTAAAAGAGGAGCCATTGCTGCCATCAAAATAAGCACAAACAGGTTATTCCCCTTAAAACTTTAGCATGCTCCTTCCTGTTTCTTAACCGAAATCAAGAATCCATCTTGGCTTTGGCATTACCGATACAGGAATTTGAACTTTGAAGAATTGAGGACTCTTCAACAGAAGAATATGGTTAAAGGTCTTCCTCAGATTATAGCTCCTTCACAAGTTTGTGAAGACTGTGTTGTTGGCAAACAACCTCGTTCTTAGTTCCCCCAAGGAAAATCATGGAAAGCCAAGAAAGTACTAGAGTTGATCCATTCTGACATTTGTGGCCCTATCACTCCGACTTCCAACGGTGGTAACTGTTATTTTATTACTTTCACCGATGATTATTCTAGGAAAACTTGGGTCTATATTTTGCAGGAAAAATCAGAAGCTTTTGGGATATTCAAAAGTTTCAAGGCACAAGTGGAGAAAGAGACAAGGAGAGCCATAAAAACTCTAAGGACTGACCGAGGTGGAGAATATTGCTCCAAGGAGTTCGATGCCTTCTGTGACAACCAAGGCATTCGAAGGGAGCTTACTGCAGCCTATTCACCTCAACAGAATGGAGTCTCTGAAAGGAAGAATAGAACCATTCTCAACATGGTTCGTAGCATGATTACCAAAGGAAGAATCCCGAAAACCTTCTGGCCTGAAGCAGTTAATTGGAGTGTTCATTTGCTGAATAGGAGTCCTACTTTTTATGTCCTCAACATGACACCAGAACAAGCATGAAGTGGGAGAAAGCCATCTGTTGACCACTTCAAAATCTTTGGGTGCATCGCATATGCACATGTTCCTAATCAGAAAAGGAAGAAACTGGATGACAGAAGTGAAAAGTGTGTCTTCTTGGGGATAAGTGAAGTTTCCAATGCATACAAGCTTTACAATCCAGTCACTAAAAGGATTGTAATCAGCAGGGACGTTGTTTTTGACGAGGAAAACACTTGGAATTGGAGTAATGATGTTTCTAGGCAGCAGCCTATGCAGGTCAGTTTTGATGATAAAGACACAGACCCATCATCTCCTCAACAAATTCAAACCTATGGCAAACACACCATTCAGATTGACCCTACAGAAGAGCCTCGACAACGTCCCAGAAAGAAACCTAACTAGATGTAAGACTATGTAACAGGTGAGGGGTTATCTAATGATGATATTGCTCACTTTGCCTTATTTGCAGATTGTGATCCTATTAGATTTGAAGAAGCTGCTAAGGATCCAAAATGGCAAAAAGCAATGGATGAAGAGATCAGGGCCATTGAAAAGAACAACACTTGGGACTTGGTAGACCTTCCAGCAGGACAAAAAGCCATCGGAGTCAAATGGGTTTACAAAACCAAACTAAATAAGGATAGCAGCATCAACAAGCACAAGGCCCGACTTGTTGTAAAAGGGTACAAGCAGGAATATGGAGTTGACTACAAGGAGGTGTTTGCTCCAATTGCTCGCCTTGACACCATCCGACTGGTATTATCTATGGCTGCACAGAAGTCATGGCCTATCTATCAGCTGGATGTAAAATCAGCCTTACTGCATGGAGACCTACAAGAAGAGGTATATGTTGATCAACCTCTTGGATATGCCAAGCATGGCAATGAGCATAAAGTTTACAAGCTCAGAAAATCTCTATATGGCTTAAAACAAGCCCCACGGGCTTGGTACAGTCGTATTGAAGCTTATTTCACCTGAGCAGGTTTCCAGAAGTGCCCTTATGAACATACTCTCTTCACAAAGACTCATGCCAATGGAAGTATACTTATGGTATGTCTGTACGTGGATGACCTCATCTACACTGGGAATGACAAAGGAATGCTTGCTGAATTCAAAGAGAATATGATGTTAGAATTTGAGATGTCAGACCTAGATTTGATGCATTACTTTCTTGGTATTGAGGTTTCTCAGTCATCACTTGGAATCTTTGTTTCACAAAGAAAATATGTTCTTGAGATTTTGGATAGATTCCAGATGAAGGATTGCAATCCTGTTAGCACACCCACTGAATATGGTCTCAAGCTCAAAAGAGATGATGAAAGAAAGAAGGTGAATCCCACACTCTACAAACAGATGGTTGGATGCTTGATGTACTTAACCGCAACAAGACCGGACATTATGTATAGTGTCAGTTTAATAAGCCGGTATATGGAAAATCCATTTGAAAATCATCTCTTAGCTGTCAAAAAGATTCTGCGATACTTGAAAGGTACAGTTGACTTTGGAATCCTTTATCAGAAAGGAGATAATGAAGATTTGCTACTTGGCTTTACAGATAGTGATTATGCTGGAGATATTGATGACAGAAAGAGTACATCAGGTTATGTATTTATGATGAGTTCTGGAGCAATCTCTTGGTCATCCAAGAAACAACAGATAGTTACTTTATCTTCTACAGAAGCTGAGTACGTTGCTGCAACAACATGTTCCTATCAAGCTATCTGGTTAAGGAAGTTGATGGAAACGCTTCAAAGCAAACAGGCGGGACCAACTACTATCTTTTGTGATAATGCCTCAGTAATCAAGATTTCTAAGAATCCAGTATTACATGGGAGAAGCAAACACATAGATGTTCGTTATCACTTTCTACGGGATCAGTGCAATTGTGATGTGATCAACCTTGAGTTTTGTCCAAGTGGTGAACAAGTTGCAGATATTATGACCAAACCCATCAAACAAGATGTGTTTGTGAAGCTTCGATCAAGGCTCGGGATGATTTCAATTAAGGACATCTCTCTAACTGATTTTCGTAGTTATCAGTTTAAGGGAGGGTGTTAAAGATAATTCCTAATAATTATCTTAGATTAGGATTTAATTTCTATGTAATTATCTTTAGAGGAATTAGAGTTTTACTAGGATTATAATTCCTATTAGAATTAGGATTAGTTTTCCTATAAATAGGACCCTTTGTAATCATTCATGTTCATGGAATAAAGTTTGAGTGTTTATTTTCCATCATCACATACATATTGTTTTCTGAACTCTCGTATCATGACCTGTAGAAACGTATCAGATTAAAATTGAATGCACTATCTTGTGCAAATCATCATAGTAGTGTTGTTGTGATCAATCAATTACAAGAGAATACTTAGGCATGGGTGCATTATCCCAAGTCTGCATGTATCTCAATACATATACCTTGCAATCACAACTACATCCACATATTAAACATGAAAAATATGGCGAGACATTATATGTTCCAATTAATTTAATTCTATACTCACCCGTTTGATTGCAGAGGGAGATTGACATATTCCAATTTGACTTGGTTGTCTTCTGGGGATCTGTGGCCAAATTCTCGTAGGAGCTCATGAAATTTCATCGCTTGGGCAAAAAGACATACATATCATTCAGATGGTGGAGAAGATAGTGTAGTGAAATCTATGAATATGGTGCCAATGACATGATACCATGAACTGGTCGAGTTGATGCTTTGGGTTTGCTTTGTTCATCTTCATGGAATTTAACACATATAGTGTTCTGCTTGTAGAGGACAACGTGTAACAACTCCAATGCTCCTTGTAGAAGCAAGGAGCAAAAACCTAGAATAATTATAAAATTTTAGTAACTGTACAGAGATATGAAAATAACTAAACAGTAATATGCTTGTAAGTAAGCGAACATTATTACAACCATAATTAAACTTACCCAATTGCAACTAAAGATGTCATATCCTATTACAATGTGATCGAAGACACTCTCTACAAAAGTGGTGTCTTCGCAGTCCCTCTCAAAATGTACAATTACATTATCCTACACGGGAAAAAATATTGTTATCCACTCATCAGATTATATTGAAACTACTAACTACAAGTATAAAAATTCTCACCATAAAGAGGGGGTTAAGAAAATGTTGAGCTACAACATTATTTTGTTCTAATTGTTGGTGATTGCATAGCGTTGCAGCAAAGATGACAACCTAATTTGGGCAGCTCAACATTAAACAATGGAACTGAATATTAAATAATACTATGAAAAGTAAGTAATACATACCATATTGGATATCCATTGTCTATTGTAGAGAGTGTGTAGGCCTGATTGTAACAAGTGGACTCCGAGTATACTAACAAGCACCTTTTCTTATAAACAGAATGTATGTGAATCATATTTTCACAAAAATATATAAATTAGTTTGAACTAGCAAATTAATTTTGAGGTACCTGTCTTCATCAGACGATGATTTGCGGGCGCAATATGAAAATAGGTCATTGAGGGCAGAGTTATTTCAGTTTTTAGACGAGGCTGCCAATGGTTTTTTCTTAGCATATGTTCTTGTTTGGCAGGGAAGAACATTCTCGTCTACTTTACCAGTAGGGACTTCCTCAGGTTGTTCTTTTTCCTGAGGTGCCGCTTTGGTTTTCTCCGACTCCTTAGCTTCTTGCTGAGATGTGGGGATGCAGCAGCAGGTTCCCCACCTTTTTGCTGAGATGTCGGGGATACAGCAGTAGGTGCCCATTGGATTTGATTGTGTTCCTTTTGAGCTTCTTCCTGCTATGCTCTATCGGGAGACTTTGAGGGTGTTGCGGCCGCAGCCATCAATTCAATGTCAACAAGTTTCAATTTCTTGTAAACTATTGACATTACTTCTTTATAGATATTCCTTGTGAGCTGAAACAAAGTTAAAGTTCAATTTATAAAAAAATAAGCCCTAGTGATGTGGCAGTTAGTGTTTAGTGTTTATCTCATGCTGCAGTGTACTAGCAACAATGTCCAGATCCTGGGTGGTGCTTTCTGGGGGACAACATTCTAGAATGTATGTCAATATATTAAATGAATCAACCTTTACAAAAATACATTAAAAGCAATACACTTGTAACTTCACAAACACATGCTTGAAAGTTTACATATATAATGTTTAAAAGAAATAATATGAGTACTTGTAACTTAACAGATACTTTACAGTACCTCTTTGCGTCTCTTCTTAATTTGAATGCGCCTTTGAATTTGTTTGTTTTTCCATTGCCTCATCAAAGGCACCTCATGACTGACTTGGATTGATGGGTTGGGGAATTTGTAGAATTAAAAAAGCTAGTAAATTCAAAATAATAAAATTGTCAGTTGTAAATTTCAAGTAACAATATGCAAGTCCAAAATGTGACAACAAAACACAGCTTACCATTAAGAAGAATGTACAACCACCAAGTGATTTCTTTAACCCCCCACCTTAAACTCTTGGATCTCAGCCACCAGCGAATCCAAAACTAGTTGACCCCAGTTATACTGTGATGGATTGCTGACGTTTGCTATAGCATCCAGGAGTCTAGTACTAGGAACATTCTTGGAGGTTGGGCAGAGGAGCACGGTTAGGGTGTACAAGATGAATGATCTTCTGAACATTATATCTACAGTGCCTAACCTAATATTTGCCTCCAAAGTGGTTAGGCTTACACCCTTAAGTGCTTGCACCTCTGCAAACACTTTCGTGCCCCTCTTGTCACCTAGAGCTATAGACGTGCTAGACGAAGGTATGCCAAGTACTGTGCCAACGTCCGTAGCTGTGACCTCAACCCTGTTGCCCCGGACAACCACTGCTCTTGTATAACAATCAAAATTGTTGACCAGTTCCACACAGATGTCTAGGGCCAATAATTTACAGTCAATCTCCAACAAACTCCCAAAACCCATCTTGAGAACATGCTGCCTCTGCTCTTCAGTTAGTTGGGCAACTAACTTCTGAAATTTTGTTGGAGAACACCTTGATAGGATAGTAGCCTATTTCCACAATAATGCCAAAAGTAAAAATTCAGTGCTTGTAATTTGGCATTTTTGTATATAATTTGTTTGACATGTTTATAGTAGTAAGATTGCAGGTGGTTGCTTGAAAATTTACCATTAACATAATCGTTATTATAGTTTAACATACATATGCTCGTAACTTAGCACTTACATCATGAGGCTTGCATCACTCTTACACTGATATTTGTCCTTGAAGGCTTTCCACCTTCTTTTGGCAACTTCATCATACCTCTCATTCTCTGAAGAGGGTAGCTGATTCTATGCATTTACTACGGCTCGATGGCCCCGTGCAAATCCTGAGCCGTAAGTTTGTGCATTCTAAGCCATGAATTTTAGCCTACAATCAATAACACTTTGTTAATTGCATATTTTGTACAATATTGTGAATTTTAAGATGGACAATATTACCTTAAAAGATGTAGACCACTAACATATCTGTCCCTATACTTTATTGGGGTTTCATCTATGCTACTCGCAGAAGCAGCAGTCGTCTGTCCCGTTTTCTGTGCAACTCTTTTGTGTGCCATTCTGTATAAGCAACATCGGCAGAATAATAATGAACCATGCTATGGACGGTTGACACACAGCACATGCTTGTAAACTTGCACAAAAAGGATAGATTTCCTAATATTGCTCGCAACCCATAGTTGGTGAAAACATATAATATTGGCCAAATATTATATAAACTGTTCACTTTATCATCAGTTTTGTTAATGCTCAACCAGTGGAAAGCAAAATATACAGAACAGAGCCAGTAACATGGCCAGTGCAAATTATACAGAACATTTATATAAACTGTTCACTAAACAGAAGGTTTCGTTAATGCTCAACCAATGGAAAGCAAAATATACAGAACAGAGCCAGTAACATGGCTGGTGTAAAATACTTGCAGATGGCGAGAGGCTAAATTAGGACAGAAAACAGAGATAAGGGGAGGAAGAGAGAGCTTACAAGCTTCCTTGGTAGTTGTTCCTTTTGGGTTAACGGTGTGGTGGGTTGTAGGTTATCGTTCTGGCGGTACTTGGTCGATGGTATGAGAAGGGTTTGGCACTGCTCGTGTCGTCACCTAGTTTTCTTCGTCGCTTGGGGTGCTCGGAGCAGTAATCATACCATGCAATCACTGTACCATTTATGGGATGTACAGAAAGAGAATGCATGGGGAAGAGGTGGCGGCGCATAATAATTAGTACAGTAGAACATTTAAAAAGTCTAAGGAATAGTTCCATTTGGTCGTACTCATTCTGTTTGGTTCCGTTAGAGGCAAATTTCCTATATGTTACAAGCATAGGTCAGTAAGTTACAAGCATACATCAATTCAGTTACAAGCATGATTGTCCTAGCACCTAAATAGTCGGGAGTTCAGTTACAGGCATATATCTTACATGTTACAAGCATAGATGAGTAAGTTACAAGCATGATTGTCCTGGCACCAAAATGGCTGGGAGTTCAGTTACAGGCAGATATCCTGTATGTTACAAGCATAGATGAGTAAATTACAAGCATACATCAGTTTAGTTACAAGCATGATTGTCCTGGCACCAAAATGGCCGGGAGTTCAGTTACAGGCATATATCTTGTATGTTACAAGCATAGATGAGTAAGTTACAAGTGTACATCAGTTCAATTACAAGCATGATTGTCCTGGCACCAAAATGGCCGGGAGTTTAGTTATAGGCAGATTTCCTGTATGTTACAAGCATAGATGAGTAAGTTACAAGCATATATCAGTTCAGTTACAAGCATGATTGTCCTGGCACCAAAATGGCCGAGAGTTCAGTTACAGGCAGATTTCCTGTATGTTACAAGCATAGATGAGTAAGTTACAAGCATACATCAGTTCAGTTACAAGCATGATTATCCTAGCACCAAAATGGTCGGGAGTTCAGTTACAGGCAGATTTCCTGTATGTTACAAGCATAGATGAGTAAGTTACAAGCATATATCAGTTCAGTTACAAGCATGATTGTCCTAGCACCGAAATGGCCGGGAGTTCGGTTACAAGTAGATTTTCTGTATATTGCAAGCATAGATGAGTAAGTTACAAGCATATATCAATTCAGTTACAAGCATGATTGTCCTGGCACCAAAATGGCCGAGAGTTCAGTTACAGGCAGATTTTCTGTGTGTTACAAGCATAGATGAGTAAGTTACAAGCATATATCAGTTCAGTTACAAGCATGATTGTCCTGGCACCAAAATGGTCGGGAGTTTAGTTACAGGCAGATTTCCTGTATGTTACAAGCATAGATGAGTAAGTTACAAGCATATATCAATTCAGTTACAAGCATGATTGTCCTAGCACCGAAATGGCCGGGAGTTCGATTACAAGTAGACTTCCTGTATGTTGCAAGCACAGATGAGTAAGTTACAAGCATACATCAGTTCAGTTACAGGTATGATATCCTGGCACCATAGTGGCTAAGCGTTCCGTTATAGGCAGATTTTCTGTATGTTACAAGCATAGGTCAGTTGAGTTACAATCATACACCAGCTCAGTTACAAGCATAATTGTCAATATATATGAAAGTCAATTGTCATTCTGTTTCAAAGCTAACCATAGTTGATTGTTTGGAATTTTTAGAAACCAAAACAGACAATAGTTTACGGTTTTGGTTTGGGACCATGTTTGGTGGTTTACTACATAGAGTGGACTACATTCATTTAACAAATTCATTGTCTATGTCAATTGATTATAGCAATCATGCATTATCTAACAAATATATTTATAGAGTACATTCAATCACACTAATACAAAAAATGGCTTGTTCGGTAGCCCAGATAAGGGTGGATAAGGACAGTTTATCCACCCTTATCTGGGCTCAGTAGATAGGATAGAAGAAGGTCGGATCAAGTTCGGGCAGGAGAGAGATTGGATAATAGCAATGCCAAATCTAGTAAACTATATTGGGGGGAGGGATAAGGTAATATTATCCGACCCGCACTCAACTTATCTGGACAATAATATCCTCAGTACCACCGCTAACTGTTAATTCTGCCATTTCTGCCAAATAAGATAATTAACCAAATCACTATACGGTCAAGATACTTTATCAAAAACTTGCCCTATCCTGCTTTATCTTATCTAACCTACCGAACGACCCCATATATATAGAGTATACATGGTTCGGTTTGGTTTGGTTTGATGCTCAAATTCAAACCAAACTATACTTTGCGGTTTAAAATTTTTATAAACCAAATCAAACCACAGTTTACAGTTTAGTTTGGTTTCAAACCATGGTTTGTGATTTTCAAAATACAATGAATTAAATTCACTATTTTTATAAAAATTTTAACAAAATTTTCCTAAAAGTTAGTCATCCATTTTTTCCCCAACATGTTTAACTTAATAAATTCATTATTTATTAATTAACTATAATAGTTATACATTTTATAATAAATATATTTATACCATGTTATAGAATTTCACTATTACTAATAGAAATTACACTCTAAAAAAGAAAAATAATCAATTATTATAATCCATGTGAATATAAAAGATAACAAGAAGAAAAGATATATAGTCAAACAATAGAAATATACTATATATATAAAGATAGGATTTTTATGATTGATTATATATAAACTATACAGTTTGGTATAGTTTGTCCAAACATCAAATTCAAACCAAATTGCACTCTACGGTTTGGTTTGGTTTGGTTTGGTTTAGTTTATGCAGTCTAATCGGTTTGGTTTGGTTTGTTGAACACCCCTACCTGATAGGGTGCCCCTCACCCAAAATTTGCACATCATAAGGCGGGTAAGTTTAAAACATTCCAAAATTCAGTTCTCCCCTTCGCAAGTTTGTCTCATACGTGCTGACCTACATTACAATAACACACAAATAGAGGGAGAGAGAGAGCATGAGAGAGAGAGACGATCCACACGACAAGTGCCTTGATTCCTCCAAGGTGCAACTGTGGTCCACTATTCTGCATTCCTCCTCGCAACTGCATTCCTGCTTGTGGCGTTGCAAAATATATTTGTAAGTGTTTTCTATGCTCAGTTTTTTGCATTATTTCATCAAACCCATTTTTGGTCCTTCCATATTACCTTGGTGTGAGAGTTTATTCTGTATGAAGTTATATTGGGTAGTTTAATATATAGAATCTGTGCTCTATTTTCTTAGTTTCTCCAGTTTGCTTGTTGTCACATCTGTATGACTATTTGCCGTACAAATAGTATAACTCGCTCATAGTTTTGGGAATAGAATGTTAGATAACATTGAAATTCAATAATTTTGTTACCTATTCTTCTTCCAAAATAAGCCATTCACAGAATATGGCTTCCAATCGAGATTGGATATACCGGCGCTTGGAAATTGGTTTCTAAGGGACGAGTTTGCTAGGGGGAAGTACAATTTCTAGAATTTGCATATTCCCATCCAGAGATTGTGAATAATGCTTGTATAAAATGCCCATATTTAAAGTGTCGCAATCAGAAATTCAATGACCGTGAAACTGTACACTATCACCTCGTACGTTATGGTTTTGAGAAAGACTACACTACTTGGGACATTCATGGGGAACCATTTCGCCTACGTCCAGTTGGTGAAACTTCTACATCTAGGAATGATGACAACTTTGGGATGAGAAACATGATCTTGGATGTTGCAGGACCAAATTTTGATTGGTCATTTCCTAGGGATGAGCATCCAACGGACAGGGAACAACCACTCAACTCGGAAGCTGAGAAGTTTTATCAATTGTTAAAAGATGCTGAGGAACCTTTGTGGGAAGGTTGTGCGAAACAAACAAGATTGTCCGCAGTGTCACAGATGTTGAATATTAAGTCCAATTTTAACCTATCCGAACCATGTATGAATTGCATCATAACATTGGTGAGAAGCATGATGCTGGAAGATGTAGTGTTCCCAAGCAACTTGTACAATTCAAAGAAGATGGTGGCCAAACTTTAGTTGGGTTATCAGAAGATCAATGTTTGTTAGAGAAAGTGCATGTTATATTACAAAGAAGACATGCACAAACAAAGTGCACGATGTGCGGTCATGAGAGATACAAGTCACAAAATGTAGGCTCTAGAATAAATGTGCCATTCAAGGTTTTGTGCTACCTACCTCTCATCCCAAGACTTCAAAGGCTTTATATGTCAAAGATTACATCCAAAGAGATGACATGGCACTTCTATAATCCATGTGAAGATGGTAGCATGGCACACCCTGCATATACTGAAGCGTAAAAGTATTTTGGTTGTACTCATCCTCAATTTGCATCTAAGCCACACAATGTTCGCCTAGGAATGTGCACAGATGGATTTACTCTATTCAACAATAACGCCATTCTTTATTCTTGCTGGCCAGTATTATTGGTCGTATACAATCTTCCCCCGAGCATAGTAATGGAGGAACCATATATTTTCTTAAATATGATTATTTCGGGTCCAAAATCCCTCGAAAAAAAGTTAAATGTGTTTTGCGGCCTTTTATTGATGAATTACAACTATTATGGTATGAAGGAGTCGAGACGTATGATGCATTCAATAAACAGAATTTTATTATGCGAGTAGCCCTTATGTGGACAATTAATGACTTTCCCGCCTACGGCATGGTATCTTGCTAGAGCACTCATGGTAGATTATCCTGTCCATATTGTATGAAGCGTATCTGTATTGCCTCCACAAAGTTACGATGAAGATGGAAATCCTAAAGATTTGCCTGCATATGGCGATGCACATAATTGGGTTAACAAAAGCATCTTTTGGGAGTTGTTTTATTGGACCACAAATCTTATTCGCCATAACTTGAACGTGATGCATATTGAAAGAAATGTCTTCGAAAATGTGTTCAACACTTTGCTAGATATGAAGGGAAGGTCGAAGGACAATGGAAATGCAAGGAAAGACATAGAATTGTACTGTGATCAGCCTAAACTACATATGTTTCAGAACAATAGAGGAGAACTAGTGAAACCCAAAGCAACCTACACACTAAGTGCCGAATAAGTGAAAGAGGTGTGCAAATGGACGTAAGGCTTGAAACTTCCTGATGGCTATGCTTCAAATATTGGCCAGTATGTGAACGAAAAGGAGTGGAAGTTCTATGCAATGAAGAGTTATAATTGCCACGTGTTCATGCAGAGGTTACTTCCAATTGTTTTCCATGACCTCTTACCTAAATTGGTGTGGGAAACCATATCGGAGCTGAGCGTTTTCTTTAGAGACATATGCTCAACTATTTTGCATGTAAAACACATGCAGCTCCTGAAAAATAATATTGTGGAGATAATCTGTAAATTAGAGAAAATCTTTCCATCGGCATTCTTCAATGTAATGGAGTATCTTCCCATCCACTTAGCATACAAAGCAAAAGTTGGCGAGCCGATACAATATCGTTGGATGTATCCATTTGAAAGGTATAATACTAAGTTATCATATTCGACAATGTACAGTTTTGCATTTATACATTGGTCGATTATCATGCAAACTAAATCAATATAGTCTCTATATTTTCACAGGTTTCTATGCCGTTTAAAGCAAAAGGTGAAAAACCATGCCCATGTGGAAGCTTCTATTGTGGAGGCATACATTATTAAGGAAGTGACAACATTTTCCTCTTTATATTTTGACTCCAATATATACACCAGATTAAATCAAGTGCCCAGAAATGACGATGGTGGAGAAGTGCGGTTACGTGGGGAGCTTTCAGTTTTTCATCATCCAGGTAAACCTCTTGGGGCTCAAAGAAATCGGCAACATTTCCACAAAGACGTAGAATATTGGGTGGCACACAGATATATGCTCCTAAATTGTGAAGAAGTTGTTCCTTTTACATGTGAGTTCTCATAACACGCAGTTTATGATGACCTCAGAAATAGTTCTAACTTATTATGATTGATTTTTGGATTTGTCCAACAAGTTTGATGAAGACATGTATAGGCTATACATAAGCCTTACGGAGGAGGACTTGGGGAGATTACGAGATTCCAAATTCCCCCGATGGTTGCTGGATTATGTAAGTATAACAAAGTAACAGTTTTAGTCACTAACTATATCATGACAGCTAAAATTACGTAAATACAACTTCGCATGTTAGAGATCTTTAGTAAATGATTGATGAAAACATTTGCTGCATAGCACAAGGACTTAGTTAGTTGGTCAAAACATACAATGGTTATTTTGTAAATGGGTATAAATTTCACATGCTTGATTATGGGCGGCATAAATCTACATTGAATAGTGGTGTCTGTGTGCTAGGGAGCTCATAGAGCGAGGATGAGGTTAATTATTACAGATTGCTGGAAGAGGTGTTGGAATTGGAATACTTTGGAATGGAAAACCATGCCGTTTCATTCAAATGCCATTAGTTTGATGTGCCCCTTACCCATCTTAGACTGAATCCGCGATTTTGGCTTGTTAAAATCAATCATACCTGGAAGCTAAACACTACTGATCCATTTGTATTGGCTCAAAAAGCCCAACAAGTCTACTACACAAGTTTCCCCTGAAACACTAGGGGGAGGTGTGACTGGCATGCAGTGTGTAAAGTTAAATCAAGAAGTAGAATTTAGATGCCCCTTCTGACAAGGCAGAGGGAACGCGATCTTGGTATACCTGATGCCCCATTTCAAGAAGAACGTGTACCAGCACCATTTCAGATTGTCCTTATTGTTGAATTTGATTCTCCGGGTATCTTAGTAAATTATAGTGCAGCACCAATTGAGGTACCTGTTGAGGGACTTTGACCCATCAAATCGCAGCCAAGTACATGAGAGGTAGGGGAATTTGAAGAGGGAGATACGAATAAATATGAACCTAAGTTTGAAGATTTTGATTCCAATAGTAGTTGGGATGGGGGGATGATTAGCGACCAGTGACTTTTGTATTGAACTGCTAAATAACATTTTCAAAATATTTAGAAATCTAATTCTATTGTTGTACATGCCCATTTTCCTTATATGTTTACAATATTTAGTTTTTGTTTCAAGTTCGACAAGCTGTCCAAGGTTTATTTTTTTGTTTGTTGAACTGTTCATGTGATTTTGTTGAACTCACACAATATGCTTCAGTATTAACTCACACAATATGCTTCAGTATTAACTCACACAATATGTTGTATTAACTCATCCAGTTATCTACTACTCCATTTCATCTGACAAAACTAATCAGGTAACCTCTATTCTTTGTCCTGTCAACTGTCAAAATTTGGATTTATGAAAACGATTACACTGGCAATGCATGTTGTATGTGTAGGATGTCTTCTAACAGAAGCTGGGGACTTGGTAGGCGTGATAGAGGTGGGTGTAGACTTGGTGACAGGCACACTACTGACCAGGTGCCTCAGACGTTTGACCAAGTAGCTGATGAATTCCATATTCAAAATGAGTCAGAGGCTGATAGGTGGATGGTGGATACATCGTCAAGCACTACAGCTGTGGGCCAGCCCTCTCCATCTAGCGTTGAACATACTGGCCACCTTTCTCCTCCCAGCATAGCACATGTAGGTCAGCCTGAATCCGCGAGTTCTGAATCTACCCATATTGATGGCCGCCAACATATCCAATCATTTCATGATGGGTAAACTTTGCTTCTAACTTAGTCTAATTTTATTATTTAGTCCTAACTTATCTACATATTGCTGCAACTGAACTTCATTCAATTTGCATTTGACAGCTTCATTCCCAAAGGTGTTACTTGTCAAATAATGTCCATTCTTAGGAGGTATCTAAAGCCACATGTAACATGGGAGCAAGTCTTTCAGGATAGGAATGACAACCTATTTAATAAATTTAAGGTGATACTATATATATCCAAACAAATATTTGTTCTACATAACAAGAATCTCTAATTTATATATTTGCAATTTAAAAAAAATATTCTAATTCTAATAGGAGATGTACACGTAGTTGCCACACTATGATACTGGTATACGGCACTCATGGGAGCAAACCCACAAGAGAAATTACAAGATCACATTTCATAGAATAAAGAAAGCAGCAATCCAACAAGTTGGGAGTGATAACCTAAGGGATCTAATGAGAGCAGTGTCCAAATACATGCTTGCCACTGACTGGGAGGCAATCTATAATGGCTGGATGAATGCACAAAACTATCAGAATAAATGCATAAAAGCCAAAGAGAACAGATTGACTGAGAAAGATGGATTAATTGTAAAACACACTAGCGATTCCATTTCATTTGCCGAGCACAAACGTAGAATGGTAAATTTCTAATCATAGTCACAGTTCAGTTACATTTATTTATATAAATTATTCACTTAATGAATTAATAATACACTGGGAACAAGGTGGGACGAGGGTCAGCCAAGTTGCGATCCATGACCGTACTCACTGGAGAAAACAAGGAGAGGATGTTTATGTCAACAACAAGTCGAAGAGGGTTTGAGTAAGCTTTTAATGCCAAATTCACAATATATTAAAATTCACTGCCATAATTTTCAACAGATATATGTTCTTTATGCTGCTACTATTCCAGACAAAGTGCTTAAAACATTTGATTTTCTACTGGACCTATTATATCATGTGATTCTTAAATTTGAAGGTGGCTTACTTCTTAAATTAGAATTTGGCTTATATACTTCGTTTAGGCAAGTAAGCTTCTAATAGCTTCTAATACCTATTATATGAGGCTGAGCTGAGATCTACTTGTAATTGAATAGAATCTTGCTAGTAACTGAAATAATGGTTGCTTGTGTGACTGGGATTAACTTCGTTTTATCAACAAAGATATATGCACATAATTGAACTTAAATGTACTTGTAACTATAGGGGCCTCTCATTGTAACCGTACAAAGCTATGCGTGTAACTGAATAAGTCATTGCCTCTAAGAGTTGGTTCTAGTTTGGTTGAATATAGAGACATATCTGCATGTAACTGAAAAGAGATATGCTTGGAACTTAACTGAGATCTGCTTGTAACTGATTAGAGTCTTGCTTGGGATTAAACTTTGTTTTATCAATGAAGATATATATGCACATAACTGAATTTTAATGTGCTTGTAATTATAGGGCCTCTCATTGTAATCGTACAAAGTTATAAGTGTAACTGAGCAAGTCATTGCCTCTAAGAGTTGGTCCTAATTTGGTGGAATAGAGGGACACATCTGCATGTAACTGAAATGAGATATGCTTAGAATTTAACTGAGATTTGCTTGTAATTGAACAGAGTTTTGCTTGTAACTGAACCAATGAATGTTTATGACTTGACCTGTTCAGTTACAAGCATAGTTCCGAATGGTTACAAGAATATTGCAGCTGAGTTACAAGCACAGTTCTGTTTGTCTTTCTAACCAAAATTTATTTTTTAAATTCTTCTATTCTAGTCTTATCAGGTAATGTGATTACTTATCATTGATTTATTTCTAAGAGGAGCATGACCACTCATATTGCAGTCAATGTGGTAGCAATCCTACTCCAAAAAGCTCATTTGATGCATAGAAATGGGTTGCAATCTGTGGTGGGCCTTGCAAGAATCGAATTTTTGGTTTTGAGAACACTTATCATTGCAGAGAGCTTGCTTCTATTGGCAGTTCATCTGAATCCATCTCTATAGCACCTCCTCCTGGATATGTTAGTTCGGATGAATTACAAAAGGCAATTGCTAAAACGCTTATAGAGGAGAGACAAGTAGCAGCATCAAGAGAGGCACAAGTGCTTCAAGAGGCCAAAAAATTAGCAAAAGAGACATTGAAGGCTGGAGATGAGGCAATGAAGGCCGGAGAGGAGGCTATGATGGCTGCAATGGCTATAATGATGAAAAAGTTCAATACAATGTAAGGTGGATCATCAACCCAAAATCAGAGCACTGAAGATGGTAATAAGCAATGAAGTTACAGTTTAACATTGTTATGTTTTAATACTTTACATTCTTATTTCATTTTTATGTTCCAAAACAGTTATCAAATTGTATTATTAAAGATTTTGACATTTCAAACTAATTGTACGATTATGTTTTACTACTTTTCATGTATGCTATTGGTGAATAACAATTGAGATGATACAAATGCATTACAAGAATTTTTATAATGCATTATAGTAATTGAAATGATATATATGCATTACAGCAATTACAGCATGAGTGACCCCTACAATAGATCACAAAATTAGTGACCTAATTGTGACCTTGCATGCAGTTAGGATATAAGGTTTAATGGGGGTCACTAATAGTGACTGACTAGTGACGGAAAAATTGCGGTCACTGATTACTTACCGCATTCCCGATCACTAAATATGTATCTAATTTTGTTATAAGAAGGGTCACTAAAATTATCAGTAACCACCAGAATCGGTCACTAATCAGTGACCGCCGCAATCGGTCACTAATCAGTGACCACTACAATCGATCACTAATTAGTGACTGCATGTTTTTTCGGTCACTGATTAATGATGGAAAACGGGCCACTCTTTAGTGAACGAAGTAATGGCGGTCACTAATTAGTGACCGCATTAGTGACCGATTATTGAAATCACTAATTAGTGACCAATTTTATTTGGTCACTGATTAGTGACCGCTTCGTCACAAAACCGATTAGTGATGAGGTTTTTTTTGACCGACCGAAGCGGTCACTGATTTATTCAGTGACCACTGCCCTTTAAAATTAATGACCGATCATGCAGTCACAAAATGAGTTTTTTCTGGTAGTGACCTAACTCACTTTTACTTTAATTTTCAACTTTTGATTTCTTAGAAACATTTACAAATAGTGCCTAAATGCAATTCAACTTATTCCTATATATAAAGAATTAGAAATTATCTAAATGGGCCAAAGAAAAACACTAGGAAAAACATAGGCAAAAGTTCCATAAAAAGCCAATGAATGCTCTCGGCTGGTTGTGACTGGTACCAGAATAGAACCCAATCATAAGTATTTCCTAACATTTAACCTTTTAAAACTGTCAAGTAGAGTTAATTGTATCTCATTCATTACTAAAAAATATAATTTTTTAAAAAATTAATAATGCTAAATATATGTTAATATAATATATTAAATTTTCAAAAATCATATATTTTAAATTATATTGATTTTAATATGAAACTACTATAAATAATATTGTACTGCAATAATAAATTTTACGACACAAGAAGTGGGGGCAGGGAATATTTAAGTCGACAAAGCAGAAGTTGCTATACATATGAATTTGTGTAAAATATATTAGTAAATAGAGGAAAAAAATTATTATAACAATCAGTACAAAATTATTGTGTTTGAATTGAGAAGAAGGGCGTCGTTCAGTCTATGCCAATAGATGGAAAATACCCCAGTTAAGAACAAAGGGAACACAAATAAAAGTGCAATAATTGCAAGAAAAGGCCAAACATTCTGCTACAGGCCAAGGCCAAACTCCCTTTTTGTTGTATTCTCGTATATAGGAATTAGGATTTTTTTTTCCCAGAAAACTTCAAAATGATATTCATGCAAAATTAAAATAGGGATAGCCTTAACCAGAAGTATTGTATTTTTATTTTTATTTTTGGGTGAAAAAACCATTAACATAAATGTGAAACATGTGGTTATCACATAAATATTGGTCCCATGCAAGAGTATTAGTCTCCCATCTCACGTGGAGAAATGTGATTTACACAGTGAATATGTGAGAGTATGACACACATTTAAGAAAGACGCATCGCACGTGCATTAGTCCTCGTCTACCAAACAGAGACTTCTCAGTTCTCTACAGCTTCTGTTTGGGATCTGATAAAGATGGCTGATGAAGTAATTTTCTCGAGTTTTGGGCTAAGCCCATTTGGGTTGAGGGTGCGAATAGCCTCGGAAGAGAAGGGTGTTGAGTACCAGTACAAGGAGGAGTTCAACCAAAAAAGCACCTTGCAGCCTGAATCCGCTTCACAAGAAAGTCCTTGTGCCACTACATTACAAAGAGAAGAACATGAGTTCTAGTTTTTTCACTTATGGTTGATATAAGCCACTGCCAAATTTACATGTTTATAATATTTTGTTTAGAATTCCATTAATTAAATATATAATTTTTTGGAATGTTTTACATTAAGCTTTTTTTTTAGTGCAAGATTTTCAGTCTTTTTAGCTTTCTTTGAATGAATTAAAAAGTCAATTAACTGTTTTTTTTTTTGGCCAAAATCACTAATATTTAAAAATTCAATGGACTCTGATTATTTTGATTTGAGTTAGCTGAGATATCATAGCGAGGGCAAAACTCTCCCAACAAAGGCATTTTTATATATAAGACTTGAATGCGAGATCCTATTTAAGAAGAATGGAGTACCTACCACTTCAACTAATTATCTATTAGTAATATATATATATATATATATATATTCTTTTAACATTTTGAGATTACAATTATTAATAAAATTAATTTATATTCAATTTATTTTAATATTTTTTCTCAATTGATAATATAACTAATTCATTTAATTTTTTTTCAAAACATTTTTAATCATAGATAAAATTTTTATTATTTTTAGTTCCAAAAAATTTCTTTCAGTCCAAGTAAATCATTAACAATATCTTATGAGTCTGTTTGTTGGAGCAGCTTTTCAATAGTTTTTTACGTCTAACTATAAAAAAACAGTAATTATGTTTGTACGCATTTACTAATTATGAGCTATTTGTTTTAAAGTTCAGCAAAAAAGTCAAAAGTAAAAGCACCAAAACCCCACTTTTTATAATTAATGGTGTGATTATAAATAATTCTAATTCTTTTTGGATAAATATATACTAACATTTTAATTGTACCCCCAGTTTTCCACGGGGAAGTCCAAGAATCAGCAAGGAAGGAGCTTATAAGTTGCTGGAAGGAGAGCTTGGAGAAAAGCCACCCTGGGGGAGAGAGTTTTTGGGGTTGTGGATTTGACTCTGATCCCATTTCAGAGCTGGTTCCTTGTGTACGAGGAGTGTTGGATAAACATGGCAGAGATATACAATTGTTAATTAAATTAATTTATATTCAATATATTTTAATATTTTTCTCAATTGATAATATAACTGATACATTTAATTTTTCTCCAAACCTTTTTAACCATAGATAAATTTTTATTAATTTGAGTTTTTAAAAAATTTCTTTTAGTCCAAGCGCATCATTAACAATATTTTATGAGTATATTTATTTGACCTATTTTTCAATAATTTTGCATTTCTAACTATAAAAAAGTAATTATGTCTGTTCCCATTTACTAATTATGGGCAATTTTTTAAAATTTCAGCAAAAAAGTTAAAATTAGAAGCACCCAAACTCCACTTTTTATAACTAATGGTGCTATTGTAAATAATTCTAATTCTTTTTGGATAAGTATATCTTAATATTTTAATTATATAAATAATTATAATTTTTTTTTGAATAAATATATTCTAATATTTTAATTATAACCCCAATTTTTCACGGGAGGAGTCCAAGAAGCAGCAAGGAAGGAGCCTACAAGCTGCTGAAGGAGAGCTTGGAGAAAAGCCACACTTTGGGGGAGAGAGTTTTTGGGGTTGTGGATTTGACTCTGATCCCATTTCAAAGCTGGTTCCTTGTGTGCGAGGTGTGTGGGATAAACATGGCAGAGGAATTTGCTCAAATTTGTGCTTGGGCTAAGAGGTGCGGGGAGAGAGAGAGCACAAGGTCCATGCCATCCTTGTGGAGCTCAGGAAGAAGCTTGCGGCCGCTAGGTGATAACTCTAACATTTGTGTCGTTGATAGTTTCCCATAAACTTTCCGGGATTCCCACTCCATATTTCTCTTTTCTGTTATGCTTGGAAAAAAGAGGGGGCATTGCTTTCTGTAAATCTGATGACAGTAAACGTTTTATTTATTTTTATGGAGTTCCTTTGCTTCATTTGTTTATTGTGTGTAAAATCACAATTGATGATTTGATTTAATTTGAAATCATAATAATAAATTAAATTTACCAAGTGTTTTATAAAACTATTTTCTCCTATAAAATTGTGGACCTACAGTAGGGGCAATTAATTTAATAATTTAAAAGAATTAATGGCTACCAAATAAATTTAATAAATTAAATATTGACTAATATGTGATAACCTAAATTAGGGAACTATTTAAAAGAATAGGAAGCAGAGAGGCGCCAAAGAACAAAGAAAAATTAAAAAAGAAAATGAAAGGGAATTGGGAACTAAAATGGTATAAGAAAGAAAGTAAAAGAACTAGAATAAAAGGAAAAGAAAGTTAAAAAACTAAACTATAAACTCAAACATAGTTTACACTCAATTCAGTTCAATTTATACAGTTCAGTTTGGTTGTCAATTTGCATACCAAACTATGAGAAAATATCTAAAACTGAACCAAATTAAATGAAACCATGACTTGACTCGGTTTACTCGGTTTAATCGGTTTTGTTTTGGTTTGATGACCACTTTAGATAATAAGAAAATGAATATAAATAGAAGAAAAAATTTCCATTAAAATTAGGAGTTAAGATAAGAAATCCGGAAGATAAAATAGTTTAAATTGGCCCGAATTGATGTTCATGAATTGGATGTTGTTAGGGGAACAAAGGTTCGTAGCGTTGAAGAGATTTGTCTGTCAGGAATCAAGCAATGGGCATAGCTAGTTTGATGCTGGGTGTTGCCTCAATCGGACAGTGCCCTAGCTTGCCAACACGTGCATTTTCTCTTTTTCTTTTCATTTTGTTATTTTATAAATTTTCATTCAACAATGACCTGACACATCATTTTTACTTTTGTTTTCCTTCCTCCTTCCACGCAACCACCAACAAGGGTTAAACCAGTGCTATTCCTTTGTCAATTGTGTATACTTTCAGTGGCAAACAAGAAGTGGTGCGTGGCTTACGATTTTTGTTCTTCCACAAGCCACCTTTCTTCGTTAATTTTTCTCTTTCATATATATATATATATATATATATATTTATTTATCATAGGTTAACTTTTGTCTTACACAAAATCAACTTTTCTCTTGCTTTTTTTCTCCATCACGCAACCTGCAGCATGAAACCTACAACCTATAGCATGAAAAACCACTAATGCTTCCTGCTAGCCTGTCATTTTCTCATAGCTCTTCCCGCCGCCCATTTCCCATAGTGTGCTGCTCATATCTTCCCCCTCATAGTGGCTCATCTCCTTCGCTTCTTCCCTGTCTGTCACCACCTCGACACCATTGGTGAGTCCCTCCAACGTGACAAACTATTTTCTACTCTAACTTTTTTTTTTTTTTTTGCTCTTAAGCAGTTTTTTTCCTCTTCTTTTTGTGCAGTTTTTTTTGTCAAAGTTTAGAAACTGAACTGCTAGAGTGAGTTTAAAAAGAAAGAGGTGGAACAGATGACTAAGGGCTTATTATTCATTTTGATTGTTCATAAAATAATTTGATTGTTTGGAATACGATCTAATATTTGGCATTATATCTAGGTTTAGTGAAGAGATAAAATAAATTTTTGTTTTAAAAATAAGTATTTTGTCCCATGGAATAAGATGAAACGTTGCTAACATAATTTTATTTTAAAAAAATAAAGGAATTTCATTACAAGATGGGGATAGTATATTTATCCATATTACGATGTTATCAAAAGCTTAAAAAGATATATAGAATTATTACATTTCCTTGTTTCATTCAAAATAGATTATGATTTTTAACTATTTATAACCCAATGCCCTACCTTTTTTTTTTTTTTTTTTTTTTTTTTAAGGTTTGAATAGTATGGATGAAGATGAAGTAGCAAATATAAGTGATGATGAAATCGTAGCTACCAAGAAGATAAAGTCCTTAAACTTAACTCTAAAAGAATTGGAAAGTAGACCTGCACTTGGTGAAATTGTGAAGGTTGAATACACAGTATATGTTTTATATAGTGAAAATGGGCATGCAAAACGTTTCCGTGTGAGAAAGGGAAAATTTGTGAAATAAAAAACATGACTTGTTAATAGGAAAATTATTTTTTTGTTCTTGTTAAATCAAAAAGATTTCAGAGTAGCATAAAACAATAGCAAGATGTGTTTGTAGTACGAAAATAAAAATATCTTTGTGTGAAGGAGAGTAATGGAGGATAGCCACATCCAAGATCAAATATAAGCATGAATAGTATACACCTGATATGACATATTTATTGAAGTCAACTCACAAATTAACTGATGAGCAAATAGTGTTATTTAACACAATGGTGCAATCTGAAATTCATGTCAGTAAAGCCTTTGATTTCATGAAAAACTTAGCCAAAGGGGGAGAAATTTTAAGCTTTACTCAATGAGAAGTGTATGATCCTATTTACCAGGAAAAAAAAGGCAAAAATTGATGGAGGAGATGCAATTAGATTACTTCAACATTTTAGAAATAAATCTAATACTTAGAACAATTTCTATTGTATTATGGAAGTGGAGGATGATATCACATTGATGAATCTATTTTTTAGAGACTCACAGTGTCGGATTGATTATGAATGTTTTGGGGATGTGTTGACATTTGACATCACGTATCGAACAAATAAGTATGGATTAGTATGTGCTTCTTTTGTGAGCATAAATCATCATAAGTATAATGTTTTTTTCCGGATTTTCTCTCTTGTCAAATGAAATTCAAAGTTCCTTTGAATGGTTAATCCATATGTTTCTTGAGTCTAGGGGTGGCAAACAATCTCAAGTGATATTTACATATCAATGTTAGGCAATGATGTACGCGATACACACAGTTTTCCTCTTACACATCACAGGTTGTGCCAATGGCACATCAACCAGAATGATCCATCGCATTTTGGGAGTTTAAATCAAGATTCAATATTTAAATATTTGTGGACAAAGTGTAGGAGTTACTATGAGACTAAAGAAGATTTTGATGAGACTTGGCAGCAAATGGTGGACAATTATGGTATTGGTGTGTTATGACCCAATAATAGAAAAAGTTAATTAATTAAGAAAAAAGGGGGCTAATTGAATAAATTCTAAACACTAAGGACTAAAGTGAAAGAGAAATAAGAAATGAGGACTTGATAATAATAAAGAAAAGATCTACGATTCGGCTGCCGACCTGCACGATTAACATGCACCGATGATTTGAATCCTTTTGCTTCAGATTCTTTTCACCTTTTAGGCCTATTTAGCCAGGCAAACACAACCCCCCAGTTGATTTCAGAAATCATTTGAGAGAGAGGGAAAATTTAGGGTTAAAGAGGCCAGCGATCCGATCGAGTTTGTGAGGGATTTTTGTTCGGGTGATTGACCAGTGTAAAAGCTTATTGGAGCTTGCTGGGCTTGGGTCTCCATCTTCCAAGCATCACCGAATCGAGGTAAGCCTTGTTTTTGAGTTTTTTTGTTATTTTCCGGTGACTGGGTGTTGTTACTAGCACCCAGGTAGGGAAGACAGGACCTGGAAGTCCGGGTCCTATCTTGGCTGGGCTGGGCTGACTTGGGTTAGGCCTGGCCTGGCTGGAGGGAGGATCTGGGCCTGCGCCACGTGCTAGCCCAGACCTGGCAGGTCTGGAAGATTGGGCTGAGTTGACTCGGAGAGTCAACTCGGCCCTGAGTTTTTAAAATGAGTCAACCCGTCTGGGTTGGCTCAATGAGTGTGGAGTATGTTATCCTAGAGAATAAAGGGAAGCCGAGATAAGGGCTAATTAGGGATAGTAGAGATAGAATAAACTGGAATTAATTAATTAAATATTTAAAGTTAGGGTTTTGGGCAAATGAACCAGCCAGGTTTGATCGGCTGGTTTGAGCCTTTTTAGGCCGATTTTGTGGGCAATTGGACCGGTTCCTAGTCCATTGGGATGAGGGTTGTCAGATCAAATGATTTTGAAAAATTTTGGATGGCTGGTTTAAGGTGAACCGGCCAGTTTAGTGTGGTGCCTTTCAGGCGGCCGGTTCACCAGTTTTTAGACTGGTTATTGGAAGAGTTAAACCGATTCTTAGTTCAAAATGATGAAACCAAGCTAACCATGTACTTTGGAAATTTTTGGATGTCCGGTTCAAGGTGAACCGGGCTCAGTTTGTGTGACAATGCTTAGGATTAAGGTTTTTGGCTCGATTGTTCAAGGCCTTTTCGACAGGTTTAGATCGGTTCCTAGGATTTTTGGGCCTTCTGAATCCATTTTTGAAGGTTTCATGGCCAATTGAGTTGAGTTTGAGGTAATTTTGGGTCAGGTTAGGCTAGTTTCAAAGTTTTGGAGGCCGATTCACTCTGGTTCGAGGGTTGGGGAGGTTGGTTCATTTTTATTGAGGGTTGTTGAGCAAAATTATTGAGTGTTAGTGAGCGCATGGGTCCCGGCAGTGGGTAGTGATGCCTCGAGATATGTGCCAGGGTGTCAGGTTGGGATTTGAGCCCGGTTTGAGATTTTTGAGTTTGTTCTTGAGCCAACTTTGGCGATGGTGACGGTTTTGTGTGGTTTGATTGCAGATTCGTTAGTAGAGGCACACTCGGACCATCGAGCTGGGTGAGATGACCTAGGACTTTACTTTTTGACTTGACCCATATTGTGAGTGATGATACCCTCTCTATGCGTGCAGTTTACATTATGTTTTCTTAGCATGATGGACTCTATATTTCTTATTGTATTTTGGCTTATACTACTTTGGGATATGTGTTATATGTTTTATAAATTGATAGTGAGCTATATTAATACATTATTATCGATTTTTGTGACATGACTACGTGTGCATATGTATATACTTGTTTGACTTGACATATGGGGAGTCGTGCTATGTGATGAAGTTGGGTTGTTTCGGTTGTGAGATGGAGGATGCCTTAGATCGAGAGTGTGGCATGTGATTGAGTTGAGCCCGATCGTGAGACGGAGGATTCCTCCGATCGGGAAATGGCTATCTAATATGTTTGTGATGTCTCCGATCGTGCGATGGAGGATGACTCCGATTGTGAGAGCCACGAGGTTGGGGTCTCATGGCAGGATTTGTTGTAATCCCACATGTTATTTAGATGTGATACTACTCACTGTATATGTATGTATGTGTATGTTTTGGTCTGATTATGTGATACATATCCCACCATGTATAGTTTAGGTATCATCCTTACTCACTGAGTTTCGCGACTCATATCTTATTATCTTTTTAGATCGACTTGTCATTCGTGTACTAGATAGCAGTATTTTAGACCTGCGCTTTGCGAGTCGATCGATGTACGGGTATGTCCTTTTGTTTATCTATTTTGTACTCTAGTGCTCCCTATATCTCTCAGATAGGATTCTATTTGTATTTTGGACTGCATGATGTATATATGTGTGAATTGTTTGATCTCTGGGTGTGGTTTCATTATGTTAGGCTGACTAGGGTTGTGGACTCTAGTGCCGGTCACGGGCCCCGGGTTTGGGTCATGACAGAGTTGGTATCAGAGCTCTAGGTTTCTGAGGATAAGGGAGCAAGGTTTTTTAGTAGTGGTTCTGTTATGAGGGTGAGGGCCTCACTTTCATTACAGAAAGACTGCCAAGGACCTCTTAGGATATACTTGGTATGGACTTTCTAAATTTCTTGTGCCCATATTTTTGGTACTGTTCTAATTCTATTGTTCTATGTAGATGGATCCTCCGGGAGATGCACATACTACTCTTACAGAGACCGTAGATCTCGGGGTGCATGAGGACCTTGCAGACATAGCGGCCCCATCTCCGATTAGAGGGAGAGGGAGTGCCAAGGAGCGTAGGAGAACGATGAGGTCAACTCGTGAGACGGTAGTGGGTCTAGATTTGAGTATGTTGCCTGGATTGTTGACAGGCATTTTGGTGGGCATTCAGGGACTCCAGAAGAGCATTATAGATAGTGCAGGGAGTAGGGCTAGAGTGAGTGGGCAGTTTACCCCCGTTAGTAGACAAACAGGTACTACCACTGCTCTTGTAGGGGTAGCACTAGAGTCGTCGGCCCCAGCTAGCACGCCAGTGAGCACCCCTACCACTCTAGCCAGTTCAGCTCTGGTACAGCAGTAGTTGGGTTTTGACAGATATTTTCGAGATTTTTTGAGGTTAGATCCTCCTACTTTCTTTGGCTTAATTGCAATGGAGGATCTCCATGAGTTCTTGGATGTGTTAGATGGCATATTTCAGATTTTACAATGTTCTGACCTCTGACAAGTGGATGTGGCTGCTTTTAGATTTAGGGGTGTGGCCAAGGCGTGGTATAACCAGCTATTACTTACCATACCGACAGATGCAGCTCCTCTGACCTGAGAAGAGTTTCGTAAGGAGTTTATAGAGAGATTCTTACCTATTAGCCAGTAGGTGGAGTTGGCTGCTGAGTTCGAGAGGTTGGCACAGACCTTAGGTATGACAGTTTCTGAGTACGAGGAGCAGTTCACACATTTATCCCGGTACACTGTTGGGCATATTCCCCATGACAAGGCACGGGCTATGAGATTCATTCGAGGATTGGCTTCTTCTTTATTAGTGGCATTAGGATCACAAGTAGGACTTGTTAGTTATGCCTGTGTAGTAAAGAGTGCCCAGTTTTTGGAGAGCTCTGGTGTGCTTGAGCAGACTTCGGAGGGGTCGAGGAAGAGGGCAAAGATTGAGGGTTCTTACAGCGACAGTTTTAGTTCTAGGAAAGGACCTTTTTCTCGCAGCCATCGACGTCAATGGCATAGGGGTTTAGGCAGTAGACAGTTATCGGGTAGTACAGCCCAGTCAGGTAGTCATGCGTCCTCTACTCCCAGTTGTGTTAGATGCGGCTGAGTGCATTCAGGACAACGTCCTAGGACAACAGGGGTTTGTTATAGATATGGTCAGTAGGGCCACGTGACCAGGGACTGCACATTTTCCTAGGAGACCACCAAAGATACAGGGATCTATTACACATGTGGCAAGCCGGGCCACGTGGCTAGAGATTGCCCGTAGGGGGTTGCTCAGGGGACAGAAGCTTGTTATCGTTGTGGGCAACAGGGACACTTGGTGAGGGATTGTCAGCGTTCATTAGAGGATATTCTGGCAGCAGATACTACATCGTAGCTTAAGGGACAAATGAGCACGAAGCCTTTAGGTGCACGTGGTCGAGGGATAGATGGCAGAGGATAGGGCCGGGGACAAGCCTGTGTACATGCCTTGACACAACAACACACTCAGGCGTCTAATGCAGTGATTATAGGTATGATTTTGGTCTGTTCTCTAGAGGCTTATGCACTGTTCGATCTTGGTTCTACTTATTCTTTTGCATCTACGAGTTTTTCAGTCCGATTTGATAGACAACCAGAACCGTTAGAGCATCCATTTTCTGTAGCGACTCTAGTCAGAGAGTCGATTTAGGTGACTCTTGTATTTAGATCCTGCCTGATTAAGATTACTGATAGACACTCCACGACAAGCTTAATTTTATTGGATATGTTGGAGTTTGATGTGATTTTAGATATGGATTGGTTGGCGTCATGTTATGCCACCCTGAACTATAATTTTAAGACAATGAACTTTTAGGCACCAGGGGAGACCTCGTATATTTATTAGGATGACTATACCTTGACTCCAGCCCCTATCACATCTTTCATGAGAGCTCAGAGGTTGCTCAACCAGGGGTGTCAGGGATTCCTGGTGACCGTTTTGGACACGCAATTGGAGGGGCCGTAGTTGGACCAGGTGCCGGTAGTTAGGGAGTATTTAGATGTTTTTCTTGAGGAGCTTCTAGGCCTACCACCGGAAATGGAGATAGAGTTTTGCATCGACCTGTTGCCAAGTACTCAGCCAATTTCTACACCTCCGTATCGTATGGCCAACGGAGCTTAAGGAGCTTAAAGAGCAGTTCCAAGATTTGTTGGACAGGGGCTTCATCAGGCTGAGTACCTCTTCTTGGGGAGCACCAGTTCTATTTGTAGAGGAAGAAGGATGGTTCCCTGAGGCTTTGTATTGACTACCGGCGGCTTAATATGGTTACGGTGTGTAACCGGCACCGACTACCGAGGATTGATGATCTGTTCGACTAGTTGAGTAGGGCTAGCTATTTTTCTAAAATAGATCTTCGATCTAGGTACCACCAGTTGAGAATTCGATAGGATGACATTCCTAAGATTGCTTTCCGAACCCGATATGGGCATTATGAATTCTTGGTGATGTCTTTTGGGCTGACGACTGCCCTTGCAGCTTTTATGGATCTGATGAATGGGGTATTTCGGGCCTTCTTGGATAGATTTGTTATTGTCTTCATCGATGATATTCTTGTGTATTTGAGGAGTGAGGAGAAGCATAGCGCGCACTTGTGGGAGGTCTTGCAGACTTTGAGGGAGCATTAGTTGTATGCTAAGTTTTCGAAATGCGAGTTTTGGCATGACAATGCGGTGTTCTTAGGGCATATCGTATCTATAGAGGGGATCATAGTGGATGCCCATAGGGTAGAGGCAATGCAACAGTGGCCGAGACCTTCATCTGTCACGAAGATTCATAACTTCTTGGGTTTAGCAAGCTACTATAGACGTTTTGTGCAGGACTTCTCGAGGATAGCCGCTCCGTTGACTAGATTGACCCAGAAGGGGGTCAAGTTCCAGTGGTCTGAGGCATGCGAGGAGAGTTTCTAGAAGCTCAAGGACTATTTGACCACTACACCCATACTAGCTTTGCCCACAGGGACTGATGGATTTTCTATCGATTGTGATGCCTCTCGAGTAGGGTTAGGATGCGATTTGATGCAACACGGATGAGTGATTGCTTATGCCTCCCGACAGCTGAAGAGACATGAGCAAAACTACCTTACCCATGACTTGGAACTTGCAGTAGTGGTTTTCATGCTTAAGATAAGGAGACATTATTTGTATGGCGAATCATGTGAGGTATACACAGATCATAAGAGTTTGAAGTATATATTCGATTAGAATGATCTGAACCTTAGACAGTAGAGGTGGATAGAGTTTCTCAAGGACTATGACTATACGATTTTGTACCACCTAGGGAAGGCGAATGTTGTCGCCGATGCTTTGAGTAGGAAGTCTATGGGGAGCTTGGCTCATATTACTCTGATGAGACGATCTCTGATAGCGTCACTGCATAGTTTATATGGCGATAGGATACAGTTAAAGGTGGAGGATACTAAGCGATTACTGGTGCAGTTACAGATACAACTGTCATTGATTAACAAAATCAAGGAAGACCAAGGCAAAGATGCTAGACTATGCAGGCTCAGGAAGGAAGTTCAGGTAGGTAAGAGTATAGAGTTCCAAGTGGACGCAGAGGGGGTGCTCCGTTATAAGGGCCAATTATGTGTGTCGGATGTGGGTGATTTGCGATAGACGATTTTGTTAGAGACACATAGTTCCAAGTACACTGTCCACCCTGTTGCCACCAAGATGTATCAGGATCTGAAACAGTTTTACTGGTAGAAGGTGATGAAGAGGGATGTAACCGACTTTGTATTGAAATGCCTTACCTGTCAGCAGGTTAAGGCTGAGCACTAGAGATCAGCAGGGCTACATTAGCATGTAGAGATACTAGAGTGGAAGTGAGAGGGTATTGCCATGGATTTTGTCATTGGACTACCCGTAATACTGGTGGGTATGACTCTGTGTGGGTTATTATTGATAGATTGATGAAAATCGCACATTTTCTACCAGTTAAGACGAGTTATAGTGTGACCTAGTATGCCCAATTATTTGTGGATGAGATCATAAGGTTAAACGGAGTACCTCTATCTGTCATCTCTAATAAAAGGTCCCAGTTTACCTCTCGATTTTGGAGAGCGTTTCAGGAGGCCCTAGGGACCTGATTAGACTTGAGTATGGCATTTCATCCATAAACAGATGGACAGTCAGAGAGGACGATACAGATTTTGGAGGACATGCTGCGGGCTTGCGTCATGGATTTTGGAGGTAGATGGAGTCAATACCTTTCTTAAATTGAGTTTGCATATAATAATAGCTATCAAGCTAGCATACAGATGGTGCCATTCGAGGCTTTATACGGTAGGTGATGCAGATCTCTAATCAGTTGGTTTGGGGTAGGGGAGTCAAGTTTGCTAGGACCGAACTTGGTTTGGGATGCAGTGGATAGAGTGTGATTGATTAGAGGTAGACTGTTTGTGACTCAGAGTAGACAGAAGGCTTACATAGACCACCAACATCGCCCTTTAGAGTTCACTATTGGAGACCACGTCTTCTTGAGGGTTTTCCCGATGAAAGGCGTGGTCAGATTTGGCAGGAGGGGTAAATTTAGCCCCCATTACATTGACCCGTACAAGATTCTGGATTGGGTTAGAGCTGTAGCATATCGTCTAGCTCTTTCTCCAGAGTTGTCGGTGGTGCATTTTGTGTTCCATATTTCTATGCTGAGGAAGTACATATCGGACCCTTCGCACGTGATCGCGCCACAAGATGTACAACTAGACTGAGATTTATCGTATGAGGAGGAGCTAGTAGCTATTCTGGATCGACAGGTAAAGTAGCTTTGCTCAAAGGAGATACCCTAGGTGAAAGTGTTGTAGAGGAGTCAGACCTCAGAAGAGGCCACTTGGGAGTCTAAAAAAATTATGCACTGAAGATACCCGCACTTGTTTGGTATGTAATATATTTCCTTGTTCCAAAATTCAAGGATGAATTTTTCTTGGGAGGGGGGGGGGAGAATGTTATGACCCAATAATAGAAAAAGTTAACTAATTAAGAATTAAATAAGAAAAAGGGAGCTAATTGAATAAATTCTAAAGACTAGGGACTAAAGTGAAAGAGAAACAAGAAATGAGGACTTCATAATAATAATAATAATAACATCTACGATTTGGCCGCCGACCTGCGCGATTAACATGCATTGACGATTTGTAGCCTTTTGCTTCGGATTTTTTCACCTTTTAGGCCTATTTAGACGGGCAAACACAACCCCCCAGTTGATTTTAGAAATTTTGTGTGAGAGAGGGAAAATTTGGGGTTGAAGAGGCTGGTGGTCCGACCAGGTTCGTGAGGAATTTTTGTTCGGTTTCTGGGCTTGATTGGGTGATTGATCGGTGTAAAAGCTTATTGGAGCTCGTCGGGCTTGGGTCTCCGTCTTTTGGATTTTTTTTTTTTATTTTCCAGCGACCGGGTGTTGTTACAGGCACCTGGGTCTGAGACCCGGGTTGTCGGGTAGGGAAGACAAGACCCAGAAGTCTGGGTCCTGTCCTGGCTGGGCTGGGCCACTTAGGCTAGGCCCAGCCTGGCTGGAGGGAGGATCCAAGCCTGGGCCACAGGTTGGCCCAGACCCGGCAGGCTTGGAAGACCGGGTCGAGTTGACTCGAAAAGTCAACTTGGCCTTGTGTTTTTAAAACGAGTCAACCCTTTGGGTTGGCTCAATGAGTGTGGAGTATGTTATCCTTGAGAATAAGGGAAGCAGGGATAAGGGCTGATTAAGGATAGTAGGGATAGAATAAACTGGAATTAATTAATTAAATATTTAAAGTTAGGGTTTTGGGCAAGTGAACCGGCTAGGTTTGATCGGCCAATTCGAGACTTTTTAAGTCGATATTCTGGGCAATTGGGCCAGTTCCTGGTCCATTGGGACGAGGGCTGTAAGACCAAATGGTTTTGAAAAATTTTGGATGGTCGGTTCAAGGTGAATCGGCCTATTTAGTGTGGTACCCTTCGGGCGGCCGGTTCACCAATTTTTAGACCGGTTCTTAGAAGAGTTGAACCGGTTCCTGGTTCAAAATGATGAAACCTAGCCAACCATGTAATTTGGGAATTTTTGGATATTCAGTTCAAGGTGAACTAGGTTCGGTTTGTGTGTCGATGCTTAGGATTAAGGTTTTTGGCTCGGTTCAGGGCTGGTTTAAGGCATTTTCGGCATGTTCAGACCAGTTCTGAAGGTTTTTGGGCCTTTCGAATCCATTTTTGAAGGTTTTGTGGCCAATTTAGTTGAGTTTGAGGTAGTTTTGGGCCGAGTTAGGCTGGTTTGAGAGTTTTGGAGGCCGGTTCGCTCCGGTTCAAGGGTTAGGGAGGTTGGTTCATTTTTTTTAGGGTTGTTGAGTAAAATTATTGAATGTTAGTGAGCGTATGGGTAGTGGATTTGAGCCCAGTTTGAGATTTTCAAGTTTGTTCTTGAGCCGACTTTGGCGATAGTGACAGTTTTGTGTGGTTTGATTGCAGATTCGTCAGCAGAGGCACACCCGGACCATCGAGTTGGGTGAGGTGACCTAAGACTTTACTTCTTGACTTGACTTTTACTGTGAGTAATGATACCTTCTCTATGCATGCATTTTACATTATGTTTTCTTGGCATGATGGACTTTATATTTCTTACTGTATTTTGGCTTATACTACTTTGGGATATGTGTTACATGTTTTATAAATTGACAATAAGCTATATTATTACATTATTATCAATTTCGTGACATGACTACGTATGCATATGTATATACTTGTTTGACTTGACATGTGGAGAGTCATGCTATGTGATGAGGCTGGGTTGCTCCGATTGTGAGATGGAGGATGCCTCCAACTGGGAGTGTGGCATGTGATTGAGTTGAGCCCAATCGTGAGACAGAGGATTCCTCCGATCGGGAGATAACCATCTGATATGTTTGTGATGTCTCTGATCGTGAGATGGAGGATGACTCCGATCGTGAGAACCACGAGGCTGGGGTCTCATGACGAGATTTGTTGTGATCCCACATATTATTTGGATGTGATACTGCTCACTGTATATGTATGTATATGTATGTTATGGTCTGATTATATGACACATATCCCACCATGCATAGTTTAGGTATCATCTTTACTCATTGAGTTTCGCAACTCACACCTTATTATCTTTTTAGATCGACTTGATCATTCATGTACCAGATAGCAGTGTTTTAGATTTGCGTTTCGCGAGTCGATCGATGTACGGGCATGTCCTTTTGTATATCTATTTTGTACTCTAGTACTCTTTATATCTCTCAGATAGGATTCTGTTTGTATTTTGGACTCCATGATGTATATATGTGTGAATTGTTTGATCTCTGAGTATGATTTCGTTATGTTAGGTTGACTAGGGTCGTGGATTCTAGTGCCAGTCATGAGCCCCAAGTTTGGGTTGTGACATGGTGAGCCAAGTTGGTTTAACATGATGTATAACCTACATCATAAATGAGCTACTGCATTTAATAATCATATATTTAGTGTTGGGCTTATGGCAATTTCTAGAAGTGAAGGCAATAACACTACATTGAAGAAGAAAATTGGAAATAGTACTTCCACTTTGCTCAATTATGTTCAGGGTTGAGAAAAGGCTTTGAACAATTAGTACGCACAAGAAAAAATAAATGATAGTTATTGTCATCATAATTAGTTTACACTACTCTCACTCTATAATCCATTATTGAAACAAGTTATTGATGTTTATACATATACCATCTTCCATCTTTTTCAAATCGAGCATAAAGATTAAATCGACTATGAGAGCATAGCAGAACCGATATATGCAGCATCTTCATTGGGACACTTTAAAATAGTGTCATATGGAAGTCAAGTCTATTGAGTTTAACTTGTTTTTACTATGTCTAATCTTTGTATTTATTGGGTATATTTTTTTATGAGTTGTAAGATGTGCATTTGTAACTAAGATATATTGTGTTTATAAATTTAACCACTAGAATTTGGGTCAAATCTTGCTTGGTCTGCCAGTCTGTCTTTCACTCTATCTATCACCCCTGTTTTTCAATTTTTTTAAAAAATTTTGATTAGCGCGGTTGCCTTTACCTTCTCCTCTGGGGTGTTCTTTTCAAGACATTGTCTCCGGTAAAGGACTTCATATTCTTTTTCTTCAAACAACAGATAATAGAAAGCTTTTGTTGCATGAATTATACAAGGAAATAAAAGAATCTTTCAAGCTAATAATATAGAATTAATTTGACTCCAACAATATGGAGAGCAGTAAGGGCACTCTCCACCTTGATAGAATCAAAAATGTAAAATAAAATTATCATATTTGTTAAAAATTAGAAATACAATTGAAGCTTTTCATCCAAGTGAAAGATTTTGCTTTATCATCTCGATTTCTTGATTCTGATATTATTTTTGAAATCTTTCATGCGGAATCAATGGAATATATTTTTATTTTGAGGCTGGTTTACTTGTTGGTACAATACTCCAATCAAATACTTAACGGAGTCGGGCATAATATAAGGAACACAAAAAAATTAATGTCAAAATCCTAACCTTGAAGAACTATCACTCTTATCATGGCAGTAATTTTATTTTATTTTATTTTATTTTATTTTATTTTTTGGGTATTTACTCCGGTATGATTAACTGAAAAAGCTGTATAAAATGCTTAAACCCATGGAAAAACAAATCCACCAAACCCACGTCAACTTGTCACAAAAAGGCTCCACATATTACACACGGGAAAAAGAATATCAGGGACCACGCCGGGTAATACATCTGCAATGATTTTGTGGTTCTAATTCTCTCCTTTTGGCTCAAGCATTGAATGCCAAGACGAATCTTGCCGAGAACAAATAATTGTAATGCTTGGGAAATACTTGCAATCATAGCTAATGGATGGGATGATACTCTGCCAATATTTTTTTCGGGGAAACTTTCGCATGATGTAAGGACAAGAAACTGGGCCAAAACGTGGGCCACTTGACGAGCAACCTCATGGACTTTCTCCTCGTTCATTTGGACTTTTTGCAGACATAACTATTCGAGCTCTAAAATCTCGAACTACCAAGCTGCTTCTGGCCATGCCGCTAATGACGCTGACGGACCTAGCGACGATCGTTGCCGGAGGACAGTCGACCAGGAGCGAGAGGTTTTTTTAGCGGCAGGGAGAACTGCTGGCAAGGAGACTCGAACTTGTGAGCATGAGGCGGGTGCTCTTGGTGTTCGGAAATTAGATATATCCCTCACAAGTGAATAAGAAGAAAGAGGAATTAGGGAACTCTTTCTGTTTTTCCTCTCTTCTCTTTTCTCTCTCATCTGCATGTTTTATGGATTTTTTTGAAGTCTGAATTTCAAATTTTGATTTACCGCTGAAAGTATACTCAGTTGACCGACTAAGCGCACTGGTCGAACCATGATTGGAGGTAAAGTGGAAGGGGAAACGAAAACAAAAAGTAAAATCATATGTCTGCTCACTATTAAATGAAATTTTATAAAATAAAAAAAGAAAAAGAAAAAGAAAAAATACACGTGGCAGCAAGCTTGGGTGCTGCCCAAACGAGGCAGCGCCCAGCGTTAAACTAACCAAAGGCCAAAGGCCATTCCAGCATAATATCCTGGAAAATCATCCACAGAAATTTGTTCCTTCTTCACGCACCTCACGGCAGTTATCCAATTTATTTCCCTCTCCTCTCCTGAGGATCATAAAACATCCAAATATTCATTCCAAACGCCGCTTTCTTCTTCACTTCTTCGCCCTGTTCTCTGATCTTCTAACACAGTTGCATCACCAATGGCCGACGAAATAGTTCTACTCGACTTCTGGCTAAGTCCATTTGCGATGAGGGTGAGAATCGCCCTGGCGGAGAAAGGGATAGAATACGAGTCCAGAGAAGAGAATGTCTTGAACAGCAGCGATCTTCTCTTTGAGATGAACCCTGTTCAAAAGCAGATACCAGTTCTCATTCACAAAAGCAAGCCCATATGCGAGTCCCTGATAATTGTAGAGTACATAGATGAGGTGTGGAAGAACAAATCTCCTTTCTTGCCTTGTGATCCTCACCAGAGAGCTCAGGCCAGGTTCTGGGCCGACTTCGTAGAGAAGAAAGTGAGTTTTCACTTGCATGTTTGGTACTGAATAATTTGAAAGTCCTTGCTCAGCTTTCTACAAGTTAAACTTTTAACAAATTTTTTCTTGACAAAATTTGGAATTTCTGGAGACCAGAATCAGAAGTACCCAGGAGCAAAAAGGGCCGTTTCTTACTAAAAATGCTTCTGCTTTTATGGCGTCGGTCCTTGAGCTATGGACAAACTGAGTTCTGAAATTTTTCCGTAATTATAGAAGCTGTAAGCTGTCATAAAAAGGGTTCAGAAAGTTAACTCGAAGTATATGCTCAAGTCTATTTTCTCATGAAAATGCAGACATAAAAGCTTAATTTTTTTATGGGAGATGGGTTTTGAGCTCTTATGACATGGGACTAAACTCACATATTCTATGCCTCAAAAGAAAATTAAATATTTCTCCGTATGGGTAATATTTATTCTGTTTTTGTTTGTCTGCTTTACTATTACGTATATATGTTCCATACAGGTCTATAGCCTTGGGAGGAAGATGTTGGCTTCCACAAGGGAAGCCCAAGAAGCAGCAAAAAAGGAGCTTATAAGCTGCTTTAAGCTGCTGGAAGGAGAGCTTGGAGAAAAGCCATACTTCGGAGGAGAGAGCTTTGGGCTTGTGGATTTAGCTCTCATCCCATCTTACTGCTGGTCCCTTTGTTTTGAGGAGTGTGGGATGAACTTGGTAGGGGAGTTTCCAAAGATTTTTGCTTGGGCGGAGAGGTGCATGGACCGAGAGAGCGTGGCCAAGTCTGCCCCTGACCGGCACAGAGTCTACGCTTTCCTTGTGGAGCTCAGGAAGAGGCTTTCCGCTGATCATTAGTTAGTCGGTTGGTTGTGGTTGACGTTGCGTGCTGCACCCGCCAACAATAATCCTGGGATGTGTGGGCCATATGATGAGGTGAGGCTGTCATATACAACGGGTGATGCGACCTAAAAAAATATCATAGGCGTGTTTGGCTGCACCTAATCCCCGTGAGGTGAGGCTGTCGTCAACAACGGGTTATGCGACCTAAAACAAGAGTTGAGCACTCCGGTACCTTTTCTAAAACGGACCTTTTCCATGTAGCTAATAGTAATTAGCTGTTTTCACTTACATGGCCAATACATGGCCAAACACTGTTAGCCACACATAGAGAATGTTTCAAAACATTCTTTTTGAACAGTGTACCAGAGAATTGGCCAAAAAAATATGGTGGGTTTAAAGACAGTAAGACAGTATTGGTTGAGACGTGATAAGTAAGTGAAATAATTGTATTATGTGTTAACTATTTAATAATATTGTTTTATTAGAGTAGCATTTAACATTAAATTCACAAAAAATAATATTATTGGTGTGTTTTTGCTGCAACTAATCCCCGTTTTTACTGAAGTTACTTTTTTAGCTTTCATTTCTTCACGTTTTGCCTCGTCCAATAATTGCTCTCTCTTTCGTTTTTCTGAAATAAAGAGGAGGTCTTGGTTTCTGTAAATAGACGTTTCCTTCTGTATGAACTACTGCTTCCTCCACATGAGTCATAATGTTTGTGCTGATTAAGATTTATTAGTAATTTGGTAGTCTAACTAAAAAATCTCTCTATTAAATTGTTAATGAAGGCATAAAATACCTGGAATTTCAAAAAATACCACGAAATTAGCCGATTAGTTTTGATTCTAAACTGCTCATTTCCTAATTAGAACTTGTAAACTAGTCTGGTTCACAGGTTCCACCTTGCAAGACTTTATTTGAATTTATGATTTTTTTCTATTTTGTAAAATAAAAATAGTTATATTTCATAGGAACATATCATGGAAACAACCAAAAAAATTACAAACTTTTTGAAAATATATTCAAATAATAAATACAAAAAATTCAAAATAATATCATCTCTATAATTTATATAAAAAATATATAAATTTACTAGCAGATTCTTCAGGTAGAACTTAACTTGAAATAAAGGGGCATTTACAAGAGCTTTTTCAAAATTATTTTGAATGTTTCAATACACACAATCATTTTTTAGATAATTTGAAACTTACTTTTAAATTTTACTTCTCTTCATTTAAATAAGAAAAAATAAAATTAGAAGTAGATTCTTAAAATATGAGAAAGTGATGCCTCTAACTATGAGTGATATTATTATAATTAAATAAAAATCATTTTAAACTTTTTTAAAATTTCCTTTAAATCTAAAATTACCCCATGAAAGATTATTGAGCTAAAACTAAACTTGAACTATAAGAGTGTTTGCAAGAGTTTTTTTTTTTTTTTTTTTTAAAGTAATTTTGAGCTTTTCAATCTACATAACTACTTTTGATGTGCTTTGAAACTTATTCTTAGATTGCACTTCTCTTCATTTTTAGAAGCAGCTTCTAAAAGTACTGGGAAGAGATATTTCTTATTATGAATAGTATTATTGTAACTAAGTATAAACTATTTTTGATTTTGTCTAAATTTCTTTTAAATCTAAATATACTCCATGAAATTTGTTCATAATTGCTTAAGTTTTTTCAAAATTTTTCTCCTAAAGTAAATTATAAAACTTACATCCCAAATATATTTTACTATTTTCAAAAATTTTATAATATATTTTATAAATACACCCAACTCACTTATACTTTAATTTTCAACCTCTGATTTCTTAGAAACATTTACAAACACTACTTAAGTGCAATTCAACTTATTCCTAAATTTAAAAAATGAGAAATTATCTAAATGGGCCAAAGAAAGAAACACTAGGAAAAACACAGGCAAAAGTCAAATAAAAAGCCAATGAATACTTTCCCAGTTGTGACTGGTACCCAAATAGAACCTAATCATAAGTCTTCCCTAATGTTCAACCTTTTGAAATTGTAAATTAAAGTTGATTGTATCTTATTTATTACTTAAAAAATATAATTTTTAAAAAATTAATAAATGCTAAATATATGTTAATATAATATATTAAAATGTTTAAAAGCCACATATTTTAAAATATATTAATTTTAATATTAAACTACTATAAATAAATTGTGTTGTACTACAATAATAAATTTTATGACATAAGAAGTGGGGTCAGGAATATTTAAGTGGACAAAGAAACAAGTGTTATAAGTATGAATCTATCTAAATATTTAAATAGATAAAAGGAAAAAATATTATAGCAACCGGCACAACATTATGATGTTTGAATTGACAAGAATGGCCTCGTTCAGCCCATGCCAATAGATGGAAAATGCCCCCGCTAAGAACAAAAGGAACACAAACAGAAGTGCAATAATGGCAAGAAAAGGCCAAACATTCTACTACAGGTCAAGGCCTAACTCCCTCTTCTGTTGTATTCTATTTTACAGAGATTTGGATTTTTTTTTTACAAAAAACTTCAAAATGGTATTTATGTAAAGTTATAATACAGATAGCCTTAACCAGAAGTATTTTATTTTTCTTTTTTTATGGTAAAAAAACCATTAACATAAATGTGAAATGCGTGATTATCACATTAATATTGGTCCAATGCAAGAGTACTAGCCTCGCGTCTCACGTAGAGAAGTGAGGCCAACGCACTGGATATGTGAGACTCTCCTTTTTCATACGAGAGATAAGAGCATGATGCACATTTAAGAAGATCCCATTGCAGGCGCATTAGTCCTAGTCTACCAAACAGAGACTTCTTAGTTCTCTACAACTTGTGTTTGGGATCTGATAAAGATAGCTGAAGAAGTAATTCCCTTGAGTTTTTGCCGAAGCCCATTTGGGGAGGGTGCAATAGCCTTGGAAGAGAAGGGCGTTGAGTACCAGTACAAGGAGGAGAACTTGTTCAACCAAAAATGGTCCTTCAAGCCTGAATCTGTTTCACAAGAAAGTCCTTGTGCCACTACATTATATAGAGAAGAGGATGAGTTCTAGTTTTTCATAGATGGTTGATATAAGCCACTACGAGAATTACAGGTTTATAATAATTCCATTAATTAAAGATATATTTTTTGGAACATTTTACGTAAAGCTATTTTTTTAGTGTAAGATTTTCAGTCTTTTTGGCTTTTTTTAAATGAGTTAAAAATTCAATAACTTCCTTTTTGTCAAAACTACCGAGAATTTATTAAATTCTTACTTATTTAATTTGAGCAAGCTGAGATATCATATCAAGGTCATAACTCTCTTAACAAGGGCATTTAATTTTTTGAGATATATAATTGTTAATTAAATTAATTTATATTCAATATATTTTAATATTTTTTCTCAATTGATAATATAACTAATACATTTAATTTTTCTCCAAACTTTTTTAACCATAGATAAATTTTTATTAATTTTAGTTTTAAAAAATTTCTTTCAGTCCAAGTGAATCATTAACAATATTTTATGAGTATATTTATTTGACCTATTTTTCAATAATTTTCTACTTCTAACTATAAAAAAAGTAATTATGTCTGTTCCCATTTACTAATTATGGGCTATTTTTTTTTTTAATTTCAGCAAAAAAGTCAAAATTAGAAGCAGCCAAACTCCACTTTTTATAACTAATGGCGTTATTATAAATAATTCTAATTCTTTTTTGGATAAATATACCCTAAGATTTTAATTATAACCCCAGTTTTTCACGGGAGAAGTCCAAGAAGCAGCAAGGAAGGAGCTTATAAGCTGCTGAAGGAGATCTTGGAGAAAAGCCATACTCTGGGGGAGGTAGTTTTTAGGGTTGTGGATTTGACTCTGATCCCATTTCAAAGCTGGTTCCTTCTGTGCGAGGAGTGTGGGATAAACATGGCAGAGCAATTTGATCAGATTTGTGCTTGGGCTAAGAGGTGAGGGAGAGAGAGAGCGTGGCTAAGTCTGTCCCTGACCAGCACAAGGTCCATGCCATGTTTGTGGAGCTCAGGAAGAAGCTTGCCGCCTTTAAGTGAAAACTCTAATATTTGTGTCGTTGAGAGTTTCCCATAAACTTTCCGGGATTCCACTCCATATTTATCTTTTCGGTTATGCTTGAAATAAAGAGGGGGCCTTGTTTTCTGTAAATCTGATGATAGTAAACGTTTTATTTATTTTTATGGAGTTCCTTTGCTTCATTTGTTTATTGTGTGTGGAAAATGTCAAACTTGACATCCACGTCTCATTTCATATACCAGGATGTTTTAAGCCATATGATTCATTATGTTTTCCTTTACGTCATTCGCTCTAAATTGGCCTTACCTCATTTTCTACAGTAATTTCCTTTCCCATCAGAAGATTACTGAATGCACACCCCGTCTTTAGAGTCAAAGGCAATGGAAGTTTGAAAGTGGACAAAATTCACCGTTCAATATCACTGTTCTTCACTTTATCCTCAAAAATAATAATAAGATATTCAAGAGTTTAAGTGTACAAATAAATACTTTTTCCTTTTTTTATTTGGTTTATTAGAATACAGAATAATATTATTTGTCATTCCACTTAAAATGGTGATACATGGCATGAATAATTCGACAACCACATCAATGTTTACTAGTTCTATTATGGGTATTTTTTTTAATTTTGAATTTTATTAATAATATGTTTGTATTTAATTATACAGGTAAAGTTTTTTCGAGTTTATACGCTTACTAAAAAGAATAATTTAATCCTAAAAAATTATAACTTTCAAAGTCCTTTTTTTTCCTAAATGAATGGAACTTACAAAATAGTTAGAATTTTATTTTATATTTCACAGCAAAATAGTCTGACACCCAAAATGGCTCATAAAACCGAACACATCTCAAAAAGCATTGGCTATGGACTCCAATCAGCAATTGGCTACATATCTCCTCCCCCCTTACAGATGGTAAAAATCTCAGAAATAGACCGAAGCGAAGAACGTCTCTTTACTTCTTCTCTTCTCAAGTGGCAAGCTTTAGGTTCTCTCTAAATTCTTACAGAGAATTAAGTCAGGAGTGGAGCTATTGTTGAGGATGGGCTGGTTACCCCACCCTTCAAAAAAGGACATTTTGTAACTAGGGGGTCATATTATAGGTTTCTTATAGAATGCCCCCTCCCCTCAATTTTTATAATTCTACATGCACTAGAAAACTTCCATGAATAATTAAAAATTTACACATAAAGTTAAAATAAATTTGGAGTTAGAGAAAGCCAATTAAGGGACTGAAATAAAAGTAGAGCAATGTTAAGGGATTGTTTTAAAAGACAGATGAATTTTCAAGAATCAAATATAGAACTTTAAAACTTACACCAAGTAGCTTTCCATCGTTATCCTCATGCCCAACTGATCATCTCCATCCATCACAAAATCCAGGAGTGAGAACTCAGCTGCTTCTTCTATAAGCACATCCTCTGCACTTTCTTTTCATCGGCATTGAAAAGGGTGAAGGTTTTGTGCACACTTCTTCTGCACTTTCAACACTTAGGGACCACGTCGATTGGAGTTTGGAGAGCTTCATGTCACGTCGGATTTTGAGGACTGCTTTTGTTGCCTTTTCCAGTTGGGGAATAGAAAAAGCATAGTGGGACTTCTGCCATTCTTGCGAGTTGTAGAACAAGTTCTTGCAAGTCGCGAAATAGGAGCCTTTCTACCATGACTGCAAAATGAAAGCTTTTGTCCACTGAAAGACAAGGACCCTTCTACATTTTCCTCCCTCCCTCGTCAACTAAAATAATGGCCACGCACCACTATGAAAGCCTTCATCATCTTCCTCCCGAAATTGCGACTCTCCTATCCTACATTTTCCTCTCTCCATCATCGCTGCCTTTACTAAATCAAAAGCTTAAAAACATCATGATTGTGCTAATTCCAACAAGGTTCACCTCTTAGTTCCTCATTTTAACGAGTTGGATGAGTCTTATTCTTTCTTCAACTCTATTGCATTACTGTTCTTTCTTGTTGTTCTTCTCTTAGTTTGACCGAATTGGCACTACACGAGGAAGATAGATATGTCAACTAAAATAGGGCAAAGTTCCAAACTAAAAGTTCTTCCATTATCGCCAATTGAGGAGCTTGGTTTAAACATGTCACATCGTATTTTGGGAATTTCAATCTAGAATCTTCCCACACTTTTTCTGCAGCTTAGAGAATGGAACCAAAAAAGAGAGGGATCAAGAGAAGAAGCGAACCCATTTACCGAAACGGGATAAAGAGTTTTAAGATAGAGAGTGGACTAGTCCACTAAAGAAAAAGGGTATACATTGATTGTCTTAAACCGATGCCCCCACCACCTAAGGATCCTACCTCCATCATTAGAAACTGTCCCTCTCAATAAAAACAGAGAAAAAACTTTTTTCTGCAGAGAGCTTCACAAAGAGGATGGCTACCTTTACAAGGCCCAATGAGTTAGTGTGAACTAGCATGAATTGGCTAGGTTGAACCGGCCAATCTAAATCAAGCAGTTTGATCCAAGTTGAACTAATTGGAAATATCCTAGGCAACTTTTGGCACTGTCTCACTATAAGAATGGTTGTTGCCAAGTTAGTTGGCTTCTTAGCAACCATTCTAATAATTAATACACTTATATTATTAAAAATATATAATATAGAAATTATGATTTAACATGTAGGGGTGTTTGTGGTTTGATTTAACTCCAAACAAATCACATCTAACGTTTTGTAATTTTTAGAAATCAAGCCAAATCAAACCATAAACTCTTAAGAACTAAACCAAATGAAACTACGATTTATGATTTGGTTCGGTTTGAAATTATAATGTAACATCATGAACGTAGTCAAGATCTTAGGGTATTGCAATGTTTACGTATTAGCACCATTTTTTCTTATCCTGTATATTCATAAAAAGGCTTTGGGATGAATTTGATTAAATAAAAATTTTTATATATTTTTTTAAGCACAACCTAGGGAGAGAGGAAAGGAAATTTTTGGGCATAAAGTGGAGTGGTGGAATCAATTGGAGAAAAGGAGCTAGAAAGCGAAAAGAAAACTTAGAAAGTGGAAATAAAATAATAAAATAAAATAAAATAAAATAAAATAAAATAATTATTCTTGATTGGTTGCATTATTAAACATAGCCTAGAACTCCTTGATATGTTTTGAAAATAATTTTAGTTAAAAGAGAATAATTTTATTTCTTTTCTTGTTGACAACCTTAGAAGTAATTCAAGAATCCTTTAGATGCATTAAACCAAGAGTCTGAGGTAATAGCAAATTAGGAATTCAAGGAAAAAAAGGGGGAGGGGTATGAAAGGAAGCTAAAAGACCAAGGTGGGGCAAAATGGTCCTTTCACAAGGGACATAAAAATCTAAATTAATCTCTAATTATGCCCTAAATTGGGAGGACAAGGAGGGAATTTTCTAAATTTTCTAGGAGCTAAATGGTAATTTAGGGTACAAGGGACATAAAGAGGGGTATAGAGGTAATTTTCCAAGGGGCCAGTGGCGCCCCTTCTTGCTGTCGACTTAAGGGAAATATATCTTATATAGAGGGATATATATCTTATATAGATACACCTTGGAAGGCTCCAGCTCACGCAGGAAAAGAACAAAAAGGAAAAAAAAAAAAAAAGGGAGAAGAAAAGAAAAGAGAAAAGAAAATGAGGAAAAACAAGGGTAATTGGGTTGTTACGTGAGGCCTTGTAGGCCACTCCTTTTTGCTAACTTACAAGGACATAAATCCCTTTTGTATGTTCTAGTTCTAGCGAGAATAAGCCAAGGAAGAAATGAAGAAAGAGAGAGAAAGAGAAGGGAAGAAGAAAGGGAAGGAAAACAAGGTAGTTTCTTGGAATTTTCCTAGAATTTGTAGTATTTTTACTTGGGAATCTCCTATGTCTTGTTTTTGCTTTCAATTTTTCTGTTATCTAAACTGGTTAAAACCATGATTAGTAGTAGAATTAATGTCGAAATAGAGATGGTTGGAATCAGGAAAAAAAATGGTGGAAAATTTAAGAAAAATTCAAGAAAAACCTAGTGGAGCCTTGTGTGCTTGGAGCATCTTGTGTCTTTGTGATTGTTGTGGAGTTATGGTGATGTGGAGTTGCTGAAACAGAGAAAAAACTCCAGGGGGGGGTGGTTGGTTCAGCCTATAGGAGAGAAATTCATGGATGTCATATAGTATGAGAAATAAACACAAATTAATAAGAGAAATGAAAATAGGAAGGGTGGTTTGAAGTTGCAGAAAATTTCTGCAGTGAATTTTCCCCAGCCGACTTTCTTAAGAGCTTAGAATAGGTTCTAAATTAAGGTAAGTAGGATAGAGAGTGATTAAACTGGCCAAAGAGGGAAGGTTAGGAAAAGAGCAAAATTTAATCTAAAATCAAGCAAAACCTAAGTGGAGATGAAATAGAGCTGGTGCAGAATTTTTTTCAGCAAATAATTCTGCTTTGGAAAATTTGTTGTGCAGAAGCTATACCCTCAAAAAGGGAGCATGAAATGGAGTCTAATTAAGGGCCGAAGGGAGTATCCAAGTGGACTCAAAAATAGGGAAAAAAAAATGAATCAAAAGCTTGACTCACACAAAACCAGGAAGTGAAAAGGGCTGTGTGCAAAAAATTCTTTTCTGCTAAGAAAACTAGGACTGGTCGGACCCTTAAGGGACTTGGAAGTGGTTCAAAGTCAGGGTTTACAAGGAAATTAGAGAGGGGTTAAACCAATTTAGGGAAAACAAGTTAAGAGGGAAAAAAAATAAAAATCTGGATTCAAACTAGTTCTACTTAGTTGCAAGGATGGGAGATGTATGCAGGATATTTTACAGTAGAAAATTTTGCACAGTTGATCTATTTGGCTGAATCATTAGGGCTAGTAATAGGCTAGATTTTGTTCAATTCCAGTGCTAATGAGTGCCTTAGGAAGCATACAAGTTAACTTGAGAAGCTAAATTAAAGATGACCTCAAATTATAGCTCCAACTTGAGTTACACCACCCAAAACTCAAGTAGGATGACAATGAGCCATAAGCTGAAAATTGTGGTCTGCTGTCTGGTCAATTCTGGGCATTTTTCAATTTGAATTAGACTAGGGTAAAAACATAAAAATTGTAGACCTTCAAGTTAGCGAAGCACAGCTTTTGGAATCAATCTAATCTGATCACTCTAGCTCAAGTTATAAGCATTTCACTGAATTAGGCCAAAGTTGTCGATTGTAAGACAAACGATATCCATGACTCACTGTTGAGCTGAATTCAGCTTCCCTCTATTCAAAAGTAGGAGTAGATCAAAATAGCTAAGTTGTGAGCCTTTTAAATAGCTTTACAACCGAACTTGAATGGCATCAATTTGAATTGTATAGCTCAAGTTATAGCCCAAAAACCGAATAAAGGTCCAACAAGGGTTTTTATGTTACTGACCCAACTTTCAGGCCAGTTTCAAACTTCCGACAGGTAGAATCAGATTAAGCCCAAAACATGAAAATTGTAGCCCATTAAGTTAGGTTTAAAAAAAATTTTTAATTGAGTCATTCCAAGTTTTTTAGTTTCAAATATTAGCATTTACTATACAATATGTGAGAGGTTTCGAGATTTTAGCAGTAGGAAGATTATTTTTTATAATAAAATGACTATAGCTCCTTTCTTGAACGTGAGTATACCTTAACACATCTAGGTGGATAACTAGTATGTATTAATATACTTAGAATTTTCAGACCACATATATGAGAGAAACTATGACCTGAAAAACACATGTACTCATTTACTCATTTATTCATCCACATTTAAGGCATGTCATTAATCATATGCGTGGTTTTATTTTAGAAGAGATGTATCGGTCAAACAATGACACAACAGGACTGATCTTGATAAGACATAGTACCAGCACAGGTGAGTGTCATCTTCCTAATTTTAGTTTATTTTTCAAAATATATTTTCTAATAAATAAAATCTAATTTTTCAAAAATGTTCCATGTTGATATATAAAACTGGAAACACGTCAGCTATGTTCTGATTTTAGTCATATGATGGACTTGATGATATTCATGATTTTCTGATATTTTGTGCTTGGGCACCAGAGTTAAATGTCGAGCAACCACCCAGGGTAGGTGGTAGTTCTATATGCATCACAGTATATGATATAGTGTATGACAAAACATAATATTTGAATACCGTAGAGGATTCCAGAGTATTACAGAAGCTGCAGACTGTGTCAGTTTAGTTGAGAGAATGGCAGCAGCCCTTAGTATAGATTACACAGTGCAATAGCGCCCAGCATGTTTTATGGATTTCATATTTTTATGATTTTATTGTTCTCAGATGTACCATTATCGATTGTGCACACCGATCAGACCACACACATGATATATGCACCATGATTCCTATGATTTCAAATTTCTTGTGCTTCTTTAATTTCTTAAAGATACATGAATCAATATTCTGATTTGATGATTCTACAAACATGATTTCTAGATACAAATACGATTCCCCTGATTTCTAGATATATGATTTTCTGAGACAGATGTAATTTTTCTTATCTGAGTTTTCTTATGAATTTCCAGATTTTCTATATTCCAGCCATATTGGTTTATCTCATAATTTGATGTTACTATACAGATTTGACTACTTAAGTAGAATTCATGTGTTATGTTCATTATTTGAAATTTATGGAAATGTACGGTTAGCTATTGTGTGATGAAAACTTGATTGTTTCCACTAAGATTAGGTAGTGTGCCATTCACTAGAACAAATGTCTCATTTCTCATTTTTCCTATGCAGGAATTAGCTTGGATAGTAGTATTGCATCATACATAGTAGAAGTTGGGCCAGCATAGTTGAATCAAATTTAGGTAAGTATGTATATTATTTCAGATAGTTGTAAATGTATGCTAGATAGATTGATAAAATAGTTTAATAGAAAAGTATTAGAGAGGGTTATAGTGGCTGATGTGTTGCCGTGTCAAAGATACAGTGGTACGTCAGCTACTGCCCGACTGTCATATCTTACCAAATTAGGAGGGGTAGGGTGTGACATACAATTTGTAAATTAAATTCACCAAACGTTCTATAAAACTCTTTTCTCCTATAAAATTGTGAACCTATAGTAGAAGCAATTAATTTAATAATTTAAAAGAATTAATGGCTACCAAGAAAATTTAATAAATTTAATAAATTAAATATTGACTAATATGTGATAACCCAAATTAGAGAACTATTTAAAAGAATTAGAAGCATGGGAGCTATTAAAGAAAAAAGAAAAATTTAAAAAGAAAATGAAAGGGGATTAGGAACTAAAATGATATAAGAAAGGAAGTAGAAGAATTAGAATAAAAGGAAAAAAAAGTTGAAGGACTAAACTATAAACTAAAACATAGTTTACGATTAGTTCAGTTTAATTTATACAGTTTAGTTTGGTTGTCAATTTGCATATCAAACTGTCAGAAAATATCTAAAACTAAACCAAACAAAATGAAACTTTGACTTGACTTGGTTTAATTGGTTTATTTTAGTTTGATGAACACCTCCAATAACAAGAATGAATATAAATAGAAGAAATTTTTTCCATTAAAATTAGGAGTGAAGAGAAGAAATTTGGAAGATAAAATATTTTAAATTGGCATGAATTGATGTTCATGGAATAGGATGTTGTTAGCGGCACAAAGGTTCACAGTGTTGAAGAGATTTGTTTGTCAGGAATTAGGCAATTTTGATGCTGGGTGTTGCCTCAGTGGGGTTGTGCCCTAGCTTGCCGATGCGTGTGTTTTCTCTTTGTCTTTCCATTTTGTTATTTTATAAATTTTCATTCAATAGTGAACTGACACATGGTTTTTACTTTTGTTATCCTTCCCCTTCCACGCAACCACCAACCATGGTTAAACCAGTGCTATTCCTCTGTCAATTGTGTATACTTTCAGCGACAAACAAGAGATGGCGCATGGCTTACCATTTTTGTTCTTCCACAAGCCACCTTTCTTCATTAATTTTTCTCTTTCATATATTTTTTTTACCCTAGGTTGACTTTCGTCTTACACAAAATTAACTTTTCTCACTTTTTTCTCTATCATGCAACCTGCAGCATGAAACCTACAACCTACAGCATGAAAAAACATTAATGCTTCATACAGGCCTGTAATTTTCTCATAGCTCTTCCCCACCAACCATTTCCTCATAATGTGCTGCTCATATCCTCCGTCTCACAATGGCTCATCTCCTTCGCTTCCTCACTGTCTGTCATCACCTCAACACCATTGGCGAGTCTCTCCAATGTGACAAACTATTTTATGCTCTATGATTTTTTTTTTTCTTGCTCTTAAGCTCTCTTTTTCCTCTCCTTTTTGTGCTGTTTTTTTTTTTTTTTCAAAGTTTAGAAACTGAGGTGCTAGAGTGAGTTTAAAAAGAAAGAGGTGGAGGAGATGGCTAAGGGCTTATTATTCATTTTGATTGTTCATAAAATAATTTGATTGTTTGGATTATGATCTAATATTGGGTATTATATCTAGGTTTAGTAATGAGATAAAAGAAATTTTTTTAAAAAAAATAAGTATTTTGTCCCATGGATTAAGATGAAACGTTCCTAACATAATTTTATTTAAAAAAAAATAAAGGAATTTCATGACATGACAAGGATACTGTATTTATCCATATTGCAATGTTATCAAAAGCTTTAAAAGATATACATAATTATTATATTTCCTTATTTCATTCAAAATAGATTATGATTTTTAACTATTTATAACCCAATGCCCTTGTTCTTCTTTTATTTTTTTTTTTAGATTTGAATAGTATGAATGAAAATAAAGTAGCAAATAAAAGTGATGATGAAATCATAGCTGCCAAGAAGATAGAGTTCTTAAACTTAACTCTAAAAGAATTGGAAAGTAGACTTGCACTTGGTGAAATTGTGGAGGATGAATACATTGCATATGTTTTATATTATGAATATGGGCATGCAAAAGGTTTCAGTGCAAGAAAGGGAAAATTTGTGAAATAGAAAACATGACTTGTTAATAGGAAAATTGTTTTTTTGTTCTTGTTAGATTTGAAGGATAAGAAGCGTTTTGCCAAAAAGATTTCAAAGTACCAAAAAACAATGCCTAGATGTGGCTGTAGTGTGAAAATAAAAATATCTTTGTGTGAAGGAGAGTCATGGAGGATAGCCACATTCAAGATCGAACATAATCATGAATAGTATACACCTGATATGACATATTTATTGAAGTTGTCTCGCAAATTAACTGATGAGCAAACAATGTTATTTAACATGATGGTGCAACATGAAATTTTTATCATTAAAGCCTTTGATTTCATGAAAAATTTAGCCAAAGGGGAGAGAGTTTAAGCTTTACTCAATGAGAAGTGTATGGTTCTATTTATGGGGGAAAAAGGCAAAAATTGATAGAGGAGATGCAATTAGATTAGTTCAACATTTTAGAAATAAATCTAAGACTTAGAACAATTTCTATTGGATTATGAAGTGGAGGATGATACAACATTGATGAATTTATTTTTTAGAGATTCATAGTGTGTAACATCCTGAACCAGCTTGGGCCTACATAATATCATCCACGCATCATTTCATGCTTGTATATATATCAATTGCATGCATCACATGTCACAATAAATTTAAACTCAAGGAAAATTTATATTATTTTCTAGTCCACCATCCAAAAAAAAAATTAAAATAAAATAAAATTAGGAGAAAAACTGTGTTGGAAGCTAAAATATATGGAAAGTGATTTATTTAGTTACGAGAAATTAAAATATAAAATTTTGCCCATTTAGGTTTTTAATAGAGATGATAAAAAAGGGTAGATTTTACAAATTTTGGGGCAAGATGATAAATGAAGGATCAAGAGTTACTTGGCAAGAGGGTAGGAAGTGAAGGACCAGGAAGCAAATTTTGTTTATTATATTTTATAAAGGAAGATGCTTTCCCGTGAGTTCCATACCCTTTTCTTCTGGTGGGTGCAATCAAAGTTTTAAAGAGATAGAGGGGTTGTGAACTTTGGGAAAAGTTAAGGCTCAAAGTTTGGGGTTGTGTGGCTAAAGGAGTTCCTCTCATCTTCTCTCATTTGATTTTCTTCTTCTTTATCCTTCCTCCATTTTTCTTTTTGTTTTTTTGCTATTGGAAAGGTATCGAGAAAAGAGGATCTTTTCTTCTATTGTTACGTAACTGTACAATATTGTAGAAAACATCCACCAAGACCCAACGAGAGAAATAGCATTTCAATTATACAGCTGACCCAAAACAGTAAACTCCTTCTCTCTTTTCATGTTAATTCTTTAACCAAGTAGACTGATCTGTATATAATTTGGGTTGGACATACAGAGCCTCGTTTGGATAGCCAATTATTGCATGATGCAATTGATTATTCTATCACCCAGGGGGAGGGTTAAAGCTACCATCTTCCCCAACTATTAATAGTTTCCAGCCTCTAAAGGTTTTCAATTCTCAAGTATTAATTAGTTGAATACTTTCTCTCTCTTGTTTTGGGAGTGAGTCAAATGGTTTGATGTTACTTTGGTTGGCAAATAAAATAATGGGTTTGATGTTATTTTGGTTGGCAAATAAAATATTTGAGAACCTGCAACTTGAACAATTTTTCAATTAAACAATTAGTTTTCTTTATAGGTTGGAAGAAATGGATTTACACAGGATGGAACTTGCTAAATAGCATAAAGGGGTAGTTGAAAAGTGAAAGGAGAGGAAAGCATGCACAAGCGGGTCCACGGAGAGAAAGAAAAGGGAGGGGGGGGGGGAGAACATAGATGGTTTGCTTTCTTAAATAAATTAACTCATTGAGTATATATTTACGGGCACATAAGTTATTAAAAATTAAATGGTGGTGAATATTAAATTGGGATCCTACTACTTTGTGAGTCATTGTTCTGTTTTTCTCATCAACGACAGTTCTTGTTGGGCATATTGAATGGTTAGAATAAATATTTAGAAAAAGGGAATTTTTTCTTAAAAAATAAATAAATAATATGTGTATATAAAATAATAATAATTTCATATTTTGTTTTAATTAAATATCTAACCTTTAGAAATTCCTGTGAGCATAGTTTTGGTATTTATTCCAAAAATTGAGTGAGTTATACTTTATACCTGAGGGAAGGCCCAAAACTGTTGACTTAAGCTTAAGAAAATGCATGAGAAATCTAATATCTTATTTTAAGGTTTAAGCTTTCTAAACTAGCATTAGGATTTTCTAATTTAAGATGATAGAGAGATGAATCCTAAATCTCACAAAACAACCTCAATGCCAATGAGAGAAAAGCCTAACAATTAAAGCATTCATAATATATGGTATATGTTTGCATCCCTATTTCATCACATTTCACTCATATGCATCTTCTCCACTTGTAGGAGAGGGAGACATAGCCGAGCTTGACACCAGCCCATCCGAGCCCGCTAGTCACGCATAAAGCATATGCACGGTGAGTGGCACATTTTTTAAGCTTAGAACTTTTAACTTAAAATGTATATTTTATGAATGATTACGAACTTAAATTCAGACCCATGAGTACATTCAGTGTGACAAAACTTAGAAACAAAGTGTTTAGATTCTAATTACTAGCACATATATACGATGTTGATGATGTTACATGATTTTGTGCCTCGGCACTCAGATTTGCATGCCGAACAGCCATCTGGGGAGGTGATAATCCTACAGCCAATGTTATGACATTAAACTTGGAGAGGTCTCAGACACCACAGGCCATGTAGTCTAACCTGGAGTGGTGACCCACGGCTTAGGCTATACAGTGTAGTAGTATCTAGCATTTTTATGATTTTTATTTTCATGTTTTACTGCCCTCAGATATTATGGGTTGTGCATACTCCATCAGACTACCTATCAAATAAATATAACTATGATGTTTACAATTTTTGATGTCTTTATACTCGGGGTTCTAAACATATTATTGAAATGCTAAATTATTACAATGAATTTGAGATGATACTTTGCTCTTGTTTTCCCTCAAGATGCTCAGATTATATAGAAATCTTGCCTTGATAGTTGGTTTATTTTCTATTCGAATGATTTCTCAGACTAAAACGTTTTTAATATACATATATCTACACTATAGTAAGAAAACAACTCGGATTTTGCTAAGTTTAATTTATGTGTCATCACTAGAATTGATCTCACTCTTGTAATGACCCAGTTTCTGAAAAATTTTAAGGTGGAGGACTAAATTGCAAGAATCGAATATGTGGGATTAAATTGAAAATATCACAGGGACCAGATTGTGAGGAACAAAAGCCGAAGGGCTGGGTTGCAATTTGACAGAAAATTCTGTCAAGAACAGTACCCGATTACTGTATCTCCCTTACCGTGATGATGAGGAGTTGGTAGGCCGATTGAATCGAGCATTTATGCTCGTCTTTGTCCGATGAACGGAAGCCCTCAAGCTATTTGGCATTTTGGAGAGAGATTGGAGAGAATTTTGAGGTTCTTGGCCGAACTGGGTTCACAGATGGCCGATCGGTTTTCTCAAATTCTGAGGTGTTTGGATCGATCCAGTCCGATTAGCTGCTTCATTGAGGGTCGCCGGGGTGGAATCCGTGGTTTCGGGAGGTCGTTTGGTCCAGGTAAGCATCCAAATCCGAGTATTTTGAGGTTGGGTGTGTCGGGTCGCATTACAGACCCGGTTGTGCGAGTCGGTCGGGGGGCGGGTGAAGAAGACGGACCCGGTTGCATCCGGGTCCGTGCTGAGCTGAATCGGCCGAGTCGACTCAGCTCACCGGGTTGACTCGGCCAGCTTGTGTGGGCTGGGCCTGGGCCAGCCCGATTGGTGGATTGGGCCACGGGCCCGCAGGCTTGGCCTGCGGGCCAGAAAAAAAAAAAAAAAAAAAAAAAAAAAAAAAAAAAAAAAAAAAAAAAAAAAAAAAAGAAGGGTGTTGGGCTGGGCCGGCCAGTTGAGTGGGCTGGCCAGGCGGTCCGAGCCGCAGCTGAGCCGAGCCGAGCCGCTGGGCTGGCGGCTCAAGCCAAGCCGCGCTCAAGTCAAAAAAAAAAAAAAAAAAAAAAAAAAAAAGAGGGGTTGACCGAACCGGCCGGGACTTTGACCGGCCGGTTCAGTGGCCATTTTGGCTTGGATTTGGGAGGTTGGACGGTTTTGGGTTTGCGGGATGAGGGTTATCAGACCAAGTGGTTCGGAAAATTTTGGGCGCCCGTTCGAGGTGAACCGGTCTCGATTTGCGTGCCGATGCTTAGGTTAGGGTTTTTGGCCCAGTTCGGAGCTGGTTTGAGCCATTTTTGCCAGTTCATAGTGGTTCCTAGGGTTTTTGGGCCTTCTGAATCCGATTTTGAGGTTTCGTGGCTGTTTGAGTTGAGTTGGAGTAGTTTTAGACCGGGCTAAGCCGGTTCAAGGGTTTTGGAGGGCGGTTCGTTGCGGTTCGAGTTTTGTGGAGGCTAGTTCTGTAGTGTTAAGGGTGGTTAAGCAGATTTTTTCTGTATCAGTGAGTCGCGTAGGTTCTGGTGACAGGTCGGGTTGCCTCAAGATGCGTGCCAGGGGCCAGTTTGGGATTTTAGTCCGGTTTGAGGCTACCGAGCCTGTTCTTGTGCCGGTTTTGGCGTTGGTGATGGTTTTGTGTGATTTTGATTGCAGATTCGCAGGCAGGGGCACACTCGGATCACTGAGTCGGTTTAGGTGACTCGGACTCTCGTTTTGGCTTAGCGTCTGTACTGTGAGTGATGATATCTTCTCTATGCTTGTGTTTTCATACTGTGATTTCTGATATGATGATTTTGTGGGTTGAAACTTGTGTTTTGATTATATGTTACTCGGGTTATGTGCTACGTGTTTGTGAACTGTTGGGGAGTCGTATCGGTATGTGATTTTGGTTTTTGAGACATGGACTGTATATGGCTGTATATCTGTTGACTTGGATGTGAGGTGGTGTGCTGTGATGGATTTGTGGACGGCAGGAACTCGGCTAGAGTGCGGTAATCCGTAGCGTCCAGTAGGTGAGTCGGTCTGAGTCCGTGAGGGGACGCAGAGACTCGGCTGGAGTGCGGTGACCGTAGCGTCTAGTGTGGGGTAGGCCTGAGTCCAGTGATGTGATTTGATGTTGGCTGATAGTATTCTTGAGTGTATGTTGTTATGTTTTACTGATCACTGTATCCCTATGGTTTTAGCCTTGTGTTTTGATGTGTGTCCTGACATGTATAGATTAGGTATCATCCGTACTCACTGAGTTTCGCGACTCATAGTTTTAAACATTCCAGATTCTTTTGACTGTACTCGTCTCGGTTAGCGTGCCAGCGTGGGAGTTGACGACAGCGGACTCGATGGATGTACGGGCATTTCTCTTTTGTACTTTACCTGATTGTATTCTAGAGTAGCTTTCTTGTACTCTCAGACAGGATCCCGGGTAGTTTTTGGATGTTATATTATTACACTTTGTGTATGTTTTATATATTTGGAGTTTGACTAGTTTTGTTGAGGCTTACTGGGGTTGGTGGATCCAGTGCCGTCACGGCCCGGGTTCGGGGCGTGACAAGTGGTATCAGAGCTATTGGTTTATTCTGAGAGTTATAAGGGGGCGGGTTTCTTTGGTAGTGCTTTTATTATGAGGGTGAGGGCCCCACTTTCATAATGGGAGGACTGCCGAAGACCTTTTAGAGTGTGTTGGTGTAGCTTTTCAAATTCCTTGTGTGCCCGATTCTTTTGGTATCCTTTTGATCCTCGTCTTTTGTACATAGATGGACTCGCTGAGGGACGTATCGGTGACGATGGACGGGATGCCCATGGATTCTTGCGAGCCGCTGATGCTGGGTGTCGAGGGAGGCTGTAGGTGGGTCGGCCCCACCCCCGAGTAGTGGGAGAGGACGCGGAGAGGTCGTGAGGACCGTTAGGCAGGCTAGAGAGTCGACTGCTAGACCGAGTGTGACTGTACCGGTGGACTTATTGACCGGACTTATAGCAGAAGTTCGGGAATTACGGAGAGTAGTAGCAGATCTTTCTGGAGGAGGTGCAGGGAGAGGAGACAGCATGCCTCGGTTGGAGGACAGCAGGCCTCAGTTGGAGACAGCGAGCACGACGACTGCACCGGAGGGAGCGGTGCAGAGGGGCCAGCCCCAGCTAGTACACCTGTAGGGACCCCGACCGTTTCAGCGACAGCAGTCCCGGTAGCATAGCAGACAGGGTCGATGGTTATTTTAGAGATTTTCTTAAGATGATCCCCCCACCTTTACTGGAGTAGGGACGCAGGAGGACCCGCACGAGTTCTTGCATCAGTTGGATGATCTGTTCAGATTTTGCAGTGTTCCGAGGCGAGACAGGTGCAGTTGACAGTTTTTCGTCTCAGAGTGTAGCTCGATCGTGGTACGACCGATTGATAGAGATGAGACCGACAGGTGCTGCCCCTTTGACTGGGTGGAGTTCCGGAAGGAGTTCCTTGAGCGATTTATGCCTAGCAGCAGGATGGCAGATTTGACCTCGGAGTTTGAGAGACTGGTGCAGAGACCGGGGATGTCAGTGACAGAGTATGAGCAGCAGTTTACTCGTTTATCTCGGTATGCTACCTTCCATGTTACTGATGATAGGGCACGAGCCACGAGGTTTATCAGAGGGTTTGTCAGATTCCTTGTTCAGTTCTATGGGATCACAGATAGGGGCTATTAGTTATGTTCGTGCAGTTGAGTGTGCACGCTCCTTGGAGGCGAGGGCAGTATCGGACATATTCATGAAGGTCCAGTTAAGAGGATTAAGACGGATGGCTCTTTCAGTGGTGGAGTTCTAGGGCGCGATCGCCGTCTCGTGATCATCGACGATCCGAGCATGGGAGTTCGTCTGGGAGGCAGTTGTCAGATAGTGTTACCGCATCGGGTGGTCATGATTCTTCGGGCAGACAGTTAGTGACTTGTTTTAGATGTGGCCAGCAGGCCATGTGATCCGGCATTGCCCGCTTTCTCGGGAGGTTGCTAGAGCGACAGGGGCATGTTTCAGATGTGGCCAGCAGGGCCACGTGGCTAGAGATTGTTCACGGGAGCTTGGCGGGATGATGGGAGGTTGCTATCGTTGCGGCCAGCAGGGACATTTGTCATGGACTGTCCCATTTCAGCGGAGACTGTTTTGGCTACAGGCAGTGTGCCACGGACTCAAGGACAGATTGATGCAGGCCATCCGTGCTGGGGACGAGGGACTGGAGGCGGAGGTCGAGGTAGAGGCCATGCGCGAGTGTATGCACTGACTTATCAGGATGGTCAGGCGTCGGATGCGGCGATCACAGGTACGATTACAGTTTGATCCTTGGAGGTTTATGCATTAATTGATCTCGGTATTACCTACTGTTACGTTTCAAAATTCGAGGACGAATTTTTTTTTTATAAGGGGGGGAGAATGTAATGACCCAGTTTCTGAAAAATTTTAAGGTGGAGGACTAAATTGCAAGAATCGAAATATGTGGGGATTAAATTGAAAATATCACAGGGACCAGATTGTGAGGAACTAAAAGCCGAAGGGCTGGGTTGCAATTTGACAGAAAATTCTGTCAAGAACAGTACCCGATTACTGTATCTCCCTTACCGTGATGATGAGGAGTTGGTAGGCCGATTGAATCGAGCATTTATGCTCGTCTTTGTCCGATGAACGGAAGCCCTCAAGCTATTGGCATTTGGAGAGAGATTGGAGAGAAATTTGAGGTTCTTGCCGAACTGGGTTCACGGATGGCCGGATCGGTTTTCTCAAATTCTGAGGTGTTTGGATCGATCCAGTCCGATTAGCTGCTTCATTGAGGGTCGCCGGGGTGGAATCCGTGGTTTCGGGAGGTCGTTTGGTCCAGGTAAGCATCCAAATCCGAGTATTTTGAGGTTGGGTGTGTCGGGTCGCATTACAGACCCGGTTGTGCGAGTCGGGTCGGGGGGCGGGTGAAGAAGACGGACCCGGTTGCATCCGGGTCCGTGCTGAGCTGAATCGCCGAGTCGACTCAGCTCACCGGGTTGACTCGCCAGCTTGTGTGGGCTGGGCCTGGGCCAGCCGATTGGTGGATTGGGCCACGGGCCCGCAGGCTTGGCCTGCGGGCCAGAAAAAAAAAAAAAAAAAAAAAAAAAAAAAAAAAAAAAAAAAAAAAAAAAAGAAGGGTGTTGGGCTGGGCCGGCCCAGTTGAGTGGGCTGGCCCAGGCGGGTCCGAGCCGCGGCTGAGCCGAGCCGAGCCGCTGGGCTGGCGGCTCAAGCCAAGCCGCGGCTCAAGTCAAAAAAAAAAAAAAAAAAAAAAAAAAAAGAGGGGTTTGACCGAACCGGCCGGACTTTGACCAGCCGTTCAGTGGCCATTTTGGCTTGGATTTGGGAGGTTGGACCGGTTTGGGTTCGGGGGATGAGGGTTATCAGACCAAGTGGGTTCGGAAAATTTGGGCGCCCGGTTCGAGGTGAACCGTCCTCGATTTGCGTGCCGATGCTTAGGTTAGGGTTTTTGGTCCAGTTCGGAGCTGGTTTGAGCCTTTTGGCCAGTTCATAGTGGTTCCTAGGGTTTTTGGGCCTTCTGAATCCGATTTTGAGGGTTTCGTGGCTGTTTGAGTTGAGTTGGAGGTAGTTTTAGACCGGGCTAAGCCGGTTCAAGGGTTTGGGAGGGCGGTTCGTTGCGGTTCGAGTTTTGTGGAGGCTAGTTCCGTAGTGTTAAGGGTGGTTAAGCAGATTTTTCTGTATCAGTGAGTCGCGTAGGTTCTGGTGACAGGTCGGTTGCCTCAAGATGCGTGCCAGGGGGCCAGTTTGGGATTTAGTCCGGTTTGAGGCTACCGAGCCTGTTTCTTGTGCCGGTTTTGGCGTTGGTGATGGTTTTGTGTGATTTTGATTGCAGATTCGCAGGCAGGGGCACACTCGGATCACTGAGTCGGGTTATGTGACTCGGGACTCTCGTTTTGGCTTAGCGTCTGTACTGTGAGTGATGATATCTTCTCTATGCTTGTGTTTTTCATACTGTGATTTCTGATATGATGATTTTGTGGGTTGAAACTTGTGTTTTGATTATATGTTACTCGGGTTATGTGCTACGTGTTTGTGAACTGTTGGGGAGTCGTATCGGTAGTGATTTTGGTTTTTGAGACATGGACTGTATATGGGCTGTATATCTGTTTGACTTGGATGTGAGGGTGGTGTGCTGTGATGGGATTTGTGGACGCAGGAACTCGGCTAGAGTGCGGTAATCCGTAGCGTCCAGTAGGTGAGTCGGTCTGAGTCCGTGAGGGACGGGCAGAGACTCGGCTGGAGTGCGGTGACCGTAGCGTCTAGTGTGGGGTAGGCCTGAGTCCAGTGATGTGATTTGATGTTGGCTATAGTATCTTGAGTGTATGTTGTTATGTTTTACTGATCACTGTATCCCTATGGTTTTAGCCTGTGTTTTGATGTGTGTCCTGACATGTATAGATTAGGTATCATCCGTACTCACTGAGTTTCGCGACTCATAGTTTTAAACATTCCAGATTCTTTTGACTGTACTCGTCTCGGTTAGCGTGCCAGCGTGGAGTTGACGACAGCGGACTCGATGGATGTACGG
>CAJVSB020000270.1:0-64433 GCA_911865555.2 Thlaspi arvense
GATTTACCATGATCCGATCTGAATCTAATTCCATTGACATAACCTATGCCTAGCTAATATATGCTAGAATGTCCATAAATAGATATAAGAAAACACTCTGGCCTTTAATCGAGAAATCTATCGTTGGTAATCACGGGTAGCATTGGCAGCTGCACCACCATCTAGAATGCCTTCTCAAGTTCCTTGATGGTTTGAGTAAGCTTTCAACCTCTAGAACCTTTTGAACAAATTTTTTTTTTTTTTTGTCGAGGATTCTGTTCTCTTCCTACATATTCATATACTCAAATTGGAGAATTTATTAAGAGCAGTGGATACATTAGCATAGGAAAGTCTGGCTGCCTGGCATATTTCAATTTGTCTCTTTAGCTCAAAGTCAGGATTCTGAACCTCCTCTACTACTAAAGTTCTTTCTAAAGCACCCCTCAAAATCTTCTTTGCCTCAAGCAAAGCTGCTTCAATAGACTTGGTAAGCCACTCCAAAGCCTTTTTATCTACTTGCAAAGTAGCGATCTAAAAAGGTCAAAAGAAAAGTAGAGAAAATGGAAAAGATTGGGACGGGGGAGGATATAGCATAAACGTCAATGTATGCTCCTATATCTTTTTTGTAAGTGTTTTCCCAACAAAAAGATAAAAACATAGAAAAACATATTCTCCAAGCATCATGGTTACCTCTTTTTTGTATATTTTGATGTCAGCTTCAAAAGGAGCAATAATAGACTTAGTTGAAACTGAATCATCATCCCTTTGATTTTGTAGACCCTTCAAGAATTGCTTCTATAGCATACTAGGCCGCCAGTGCTTATTTCTTCTCATCTATTAGCTTCTTTTATTTCAAGATTCTATAGACAGCAGACATCAAAAATTGCATTTCTTTAACCTCGTTGGCACATACTAAAACTGTCTTATAGCATATATTTAAAATAAATGTAGAAATGATGACATACCTTCTCTCAAGAAGATTCTCAATAATCTTTAACTCGTCTAATTTGTTGAATTTAATTGTAAGCGAGAAAACGCAAGTAATGGTTCAAGACACCATCAAATATTACCCCATGAAAAGATGGTTCAGTGTTTGACCGATTGGTTTAGTGGTCAAATTAACTCGAATTTTTTAAGTTGGACAAGTTCTGGATTCAGAGGAAGAGATCTATTGGACCAATTGGTCTGAGGGTTTGGGGAGGTCTAGTTCGATCGAAAATTGGGTGTTTTTTGTTAAACCAGTTTGGTTCAGGCCGGTTCAACCCTGTTTTAGGCAATTCTTGACTAGTTTAGATCGGTTCCTATGGTTTTGGAGCTTGCTGAATCTGATTTTGAGGGTTTCATGGCTGATTTAGTTGGGTTTGAGATAATTTAAGCCAGTTTGAGAATTTTGGAGACCGGTTCACTATGATTCAAGGGTTTCGAAAGGCTGGTTCACTATTATTTGAAAGTTGTTGAATAAGATTGATGAGTGTTAGTGAGTCATGTGAGTCTCGGTAATGGGTAGTGATGCCTCGAGATATGTCCTAGAGTTTCAAAGTAGGATTTAAGCCAGTTTTAGGCTGTCAAGCCCTTTTTCTTGTACCAATTTTGGTGTTGGTAATAATTTTGTGTGGTTTTGGTGACAAATACGCCGGTGGAGGCGCACCCAGATTGTTGAGTTGGGTGAGAGTGACTTGGAACTTCCTTTTTTGACTTAGTATTAATATTGTGAGTGATGATACCCCTTCCTATGTATGTGTTTTTCATATTATGTTTTTGGGCTTGATAATTATATGATTTCGTAAACTATATTTTGGTTATATATTACACTTGGAAATTGTTTACTATCAGTGAGCTATGTTAGCATGCGATACTTGTTTTAAGATTTTGGACTGTATATGTATATCTATCAAATTTTGACTCGTATGTGGGCTGGCATTGTGTGATGCAATTGGGGACGTCAGGAACTCGCTGGAGTATAGTGATCTGTTGTGTCCACTGGTGAGTACGCCTGAATCCCATATGCGAACGGCAAGGACCGTGGATATGATGTGCATTATTGTGATGACTAGTTTAATGATACCCTCACATATTGCTTTGATATGTTATACTACTCACTATATATATATATGTTTGGTTTTGGACTAGAGATGTGATACATATCCTAACATGCATAACCTAGGTATCATCTGTACTTATTGAATTTTGCGACTCACATTTTATAAACATTTTAGATTTGGATTGCAGTTTCTCACCTTGTTTGGTGTGCTAATGTCACAGCCCAACCCCCGGTCCATGACTAGCACTAGAGTCCCCTGACCCTAGTCAGCTTTACAACGACAAGATCATACTTATACAATTCAAAACATATCTATATATATATATATCTCAATCCATCCAATACAACGCTAGGATTCTATCTGAGTGAGAAGGGGAATACTAGAGTACAAAAGAAATAAACAAGGAGCTTGCCCATAATCAACTGGTGCTGCCGACGATCGCCTCGACTTCAACACACCGCTCGAGGACAGTAACCCGAATCTGAAAAGTTTATAAAAAGTGAGTCGCGAAACTCAGTGAGTATGGATGATACCTAGTCTATGCGTGTTGGTCCATATATCACATCACACATTTTAAGACCACATGACTACCGACATGCACACAATGAGCAACACCAACATCTAAAACATGCACAGGTGGTCATACAATGACCACTAAGACTCCGGCCTAAATCGAAGGAATTCTCCGTCTCACGACAGGCCCCAACACCATCACCTATCATGCTCCCGGTTGAAAGGCATCCTCCATCTCACAACCCGAGCCACACCCCATCTGGGTAACCACTACATGCTCTCGGTCGAGAGGCATCCTCCATCTCACGACCGGAGCAAACAGTCTCAATGCATCATGAACTTCCCACACATCCACACAAATAGGCATACAAACATATGCAGTTTCCAAATCCCAACCCAGTTTCACATACCAATGTAACCCACTGAACAGAAAACAACCACATAATACATATCATACCGTAATGTATCAAAATACAGTTTATAAATCTACACAATTATCATGCTAGGAAAAACAGGTGTAAAAATACATGCACAGAGAGGGTATCATCACTCACAGTACAGAGCTGAACAAAAGGAACTCCCAATCTCCCTCACTAGGGTCGCTGACCAGGATGCGTCTCCTCTGGTGTATCTGTAACCAAAATACACAAAACCATTACCAACGCTGAAACAGGCACAAGAACCAGGCTCGGTAGCCTCAAACTAGACTCAAATCCCAAATCGGCCCTTCGACATGCATCTCGAGGCAACACGACCTGTGTTCCGAAACCTATGCAACTCACTAACATGCAACCGTCCAGCTCAACAACTCACAATATTATTAAACCAACCTCCAAAATTCTCAACTATAGTGGACTGGTCTCCAAAACCCTCAAACCGACTTACCCCAATCTCGAAACTACCTCGAGCTCAACTCGATTGGCCAAAGAAACCTCAAAAATGGATTCAGAAGACCCAAAAACCCTAGGAATTAGTTTGAACTGGCCAAAAACCTCTAAAAATTAAGCCGAACTAGGCCAAAAACCCTAATCCTAGCATCAGCTCGCAAATCGAGGCCGGTTCACCTTGAACCAGACATCCAAAAATCATCAAATTTCACGGTTAGTTAGGTTTCAACATGTTGAACCAGGAACCGGTTCAATTCCCCTAAGAACCGGTCTAAAAACTGGTGAACTGGCAACCTGAAGGGAACCACACTAAATTGACTGATTTACCTCGAACCGGTCAACCAAAATTTCCCGAACCCACTTGGTGTGATAGATTTTTCCTCTCTGAACCCAGAACTGGTCAAAACCCCAGATTCCAAGTTAAATTGGCCACTGAACCGACCGATCAGAGCCTTGGCTGGTTCAGTCAAAATCCCTTCCCTTTTTTTTTTTTTAATTGCCTCGGCTTGAGCCACAGCTCACGCTCGGCTTGAGCCGCCAGCCCAGTGGCTCAGCTTGAGCCGCTACTCGCGCTCAGGCCCACCTAGGCCGACCAACTCCAAGGCTCGGCTAGCCCACCCAAGCCGCTACTTGCAGCTCGGGCCCACCTAGGCCAGCCAACTCCAAGGCTCGGCTAGCCCACCCAATTGGGCCGGCCCAACTTGTTCGGGCCTCCCCCGGCCCGAGCTCAACTGGGCTGGGCCCAACTCGGCCCAACCCAAACTATACCTAACCCAGGCTAAGTCAGCTCGGTGAACCGAGCCGACTCACCTGGTTCGACTCAGACAAACCCAAATTCCTTCACCTGAAAGCTGCATTCAGGGCTGTAACAGACCCGGATCCCCAAATTTGAAGAAAAACTCAATTCGAGGCTTACTCGAACAGATTAAAGGCCGAGAATCCCTCTTCCAAGCTTGGCGAATCTCACGAAGACTTTTAATTGGAGAAATTCGAGCTTAATCTCTCGATTTTCTGGAAATCCACCTGTCGGCACCCCCGGTTCTTCCCAACTCAATTTCTTCTCCAACTCTCTCTTTAACACTCAATTCTGTCTTCCCTCTAGCTCGCCTCTCAACCACGATTAAAGTCCTAAAAGCCAGAAAAACTGGCTTGCTCCTATTGGAGCAGATTTTGGCTTCTACACCCTTCAGGCAGCTTTCGGCTGAAGGTTCCCCCTCTCTTTTTTTTTTTTTTCAATTTAGTCCCATAACTCTTGTTCTACTCACTCTACTCCCCAAATTCTCAATTTCGCCCCTAAATGTTTCAATTAGTGCAAAATAATCCCTAAATAAAATTGAAATAATTCGGGCCATTACATTCTCCTCCCTCTTATAAAAATTCGTCCCCGAATTTTGAAACATGTGAGTAAGTAGGACAGAAATCAGTAACACAAAAACCTTTATGGAGTATGCAATAATCATACCTATGATTGCTGTATTGGACGCTGAAACGTCCTGTTGAGTCAAAGCATATACTCGAGCCCGCCCTCGACCCTAGCCTCTGCCACCTGTCCCCTAACCACGTGAACCTGACGGCTCCACACTCGTCTATCCCTCAGCCTGCGATAAGGTGCTCGCTAGCAACATAGCCCCTGGTAAATGTGGACAATATCTCGCTATATGTCTTGGCTGTCCACAACTATAACAAACTCCCGCCGTTCAACCATCCTCCTGTAAACAGTCTTTAGCCAAGTGTCCCTGTTGGCCACACCGATAACATACCCCTGAAGCTCGGGTGGTCTCTGAAAAGGATGTGCAATCCCTAGCCACGTGGCCCTACTGGCCACATCTGAAACATGCTCCTGTTGCTCTAGGGCACTAGCCTAAATGTGCGCGACCACATCTAACACAGCTAGGAGTAGAAGGTGCACAACTATCAGATGAGGCTACACTGCCTGATGGCTATCTATTGGTGGATCCACTATGTAAAGAGGGTCCTTTCCTCGAACTAGAACTGCCACCATAGGAACCCTCAACCTTCATCCTCTTCCTGGATCCCTCCAAAATCTGTCCAGGCCCCCCAGAGGACTGCAAGAACCAAGCACTCTTTACTGCAAAAGCATAACTAATACGCCTTACTTGCGCCCCAACACCCAAAACAAAGAAGAAGATAGTCCCCGGATAAATCTTATGGCTCGTGCGATATCGTCAGTGACAAGCCCAACAGCATATCGAGATAACCGTATAAATCGCTCCTCATACTCAGAAACTGTCATGCCTAGAGTCTGTATTAACCTCTCAAACTCGGTAGCCAACTCTACCCGCCGGCTGGTAGGTAAGAATCTCTCTAAAAACTCCCTGTGAAACTCTTCCCAGGCCAGAGCAGCCGTACCAACTGGTTTACTAGCCACTAACTGGTCATACCACGCCTTGGCCACCCCTCTGAGTCTAAAAAAAGCCAGATCCACATGCCTAAGGTTAGAGCATTGTAAGATCTGAAATATGCCATCCAAAGCGTCCAAAAACTCATGGGGATCCTCCGTCGTGATCGACCCAGAAAAAGTGGGAGGATCCAACCGTAGAAAATCTCGAAAATATCCATCAAAGCCCGATTGCTGCTGTACTAGAGCTGAACTAGCTAAAGTAGCAGGAGTGCTCATCAGCGCACTAGCTGGATCCAACGACTCCGGTGCTGCCCCTCTAGGAATAGTGGTAGCACTTGCTTGTCCACTGGCTAGGGTCGACTGCCCACTCGCTCTAGCTCCACTCTCCACAAACTCTGTCATACTCCTCTGAAGTCCCTGAATGCCTTCCAAAAGGCCCGTCAACAATCCAGGCAACATGGTCAAATCCGGACCTACTATCGACTCACGAGCTGGCCTCGCCGCTCTCCCACGTCTACTAGCCCTCCCTCTCCCCCTCTCGCTCGTTGGAGGTGGAGCAACTACGCCAGCGGGGTCCTTAGACACCCAGGGACCTATGGTCTCTCAAGGGGTAGTGTGCGCACCTCCCAGAGGATCCATCTACACAGAGCGATAGAATCAGATTAACACCAAACAATACGGGCACAAAGGGATTTAGAAACCGACACCAAGCACAACCTAAGAGGTCCTCGCCCGTCCTTCTGTTATGAAAGTGGAGCCCTCACCCTCATAACAAAAGCACTGTCCAAGAACCTTGCTCCCTTATCATCAGAAAAACCTATAGCTCTGATACGACTCTGTCACGGCCCAACCTTGGGTCCGTGACTAGCACTAGAGTCCCCTGACCCTAGTTAGCCTTACAACGACAAGATCATACTTATACAATTCAAAACATATATATATATATATATCTCAATCCATCCAATACAACGCTAGGATCCTATCTGAGTGATAAGGGGAGCACTAGAGTACAAAAGAAATAAATAAGGAGCTTGCCCATACATCAACTGGTGCTGCCGACGATCACCTCGACTCTGACACACCGCTCGAGGATAGTAACCCGAACCTAAAAAGTTTATAAAAAGTGAGTCGTGAAACTTAGTGAGTACGGATGATACCTCCGTCTCATGATTAGGCCCCAACACCATCACCTATCACGCTCCCAGTTGAAAGGCATCCTCCATCTCACAACCCGAGCCACACGCCCATCTGGGCAACCACTACACACTCTCAATCTCGAGACATCCTCAATCTCGAGACATCCTCAATCTCACGATCAGAACAAACAATCTCAGCGCATCATGAACTTCCCACACATCCACACAAACAGGCATACAAACATATGTAGTTTCCAAATCCCAACCCAGTATCACATACCAATGTAACCCACTGAACTGAAAACAACCACATAATACATATCATGCCGTTCATGTATCAAAATACAGTTTATAAATCTATGCAATCATCATGCTAGGAAAAATAGGTGTAAAAATACATGTACAGAGAGGGTATCATCACTCACAATACAGAGCTGAACAAAAGGAACTCCCAATCTCCCTCATTCGGCTCGCTGACCAGGACGCATCTCCTCTGGTGTATCTGTAACCAAAATACACAAAACCATTACCAATGCCGAAATCGGCACAAGAACCAGGCTCGGTAGCCTCAAACCGAACTCAAATCCCAAATCAGCCCTTTAGCACACATCTCGAGGCAACACGACCTATTTCTGAAACCTATGTGACTCACTAACATGCAACCGTCCAGCTCCACAACTCACAATATTATTAAACCAACCTCCAAAATTCTCAACTATAGTGGACTGGTCTCCAAAACCCTCAAACTGGCTTAGCCCAATCCCGAAACTACCTTGAGATCAACTCTATTGGCCACGAAAACTTCCAAAATAGATTCAGAAGACCCAAAAACCCTACAAACCAGTTTGAACCGGCCAAAAACCTTTAAAAATTAAGCCGAACCAGGCCAAAAATCCTAATCCTAGCATCGGCACACAAATCGAGGTCAGTTCACCTTGAACCGAACATCCAAAAATCATCAAACTTCACGGTTAGTTAGGTTTCAACATGTTGAACCAGGAACCAGTTCAATTCCCCCAAAAACTGACCTAAAAACTGGTGAACCGGTCGCCCAAAGGGAACCACACTAAACCGACCGGTTCACCCAAAACGGTCATCCAAAATTTCCCAAACCCACTTGGTTTGATAGATTTTTCCTCTCCGAACCCAGAACCGGTCAAAACTCCAAATTCCAAGTTAAATTGGCCATTGAACCAGCTGGTCAGAGCCTTGGCCGATTCAGTCAAAATTCCTTCCTTTTTTTTTTTTTTAACTGGCTCGGCTTGAGTCGTGGCTCGGCTTGAGCCGCGACTCGTGGCTCGGGCGCACCTAGGCTGGCCAACTCCAAGGCTCGACCCAACCCACCCAACTGGGCCAGCCCAACTTGCTCGGGCCTTCCCCAACCCGAGCCCAACTGGGCTGGGCCCAACTCGGCCCAACCCAAGCCGTACCCAACCCGGGTTGAGTCAGCTCGGTGAACCGAGCCGACTCGCCTAGTTTGACTCAGACGGACCCGGATACCATCCGGGTCCGTCTCCTTCACCCAAAAACTGCAGCCGGGTCTGTAATAGACCCGGATCCCCAAAATTTGAAGAAAACTCAATTCAAGAATTTCCCAAACTGATCGAAGGCCGAGAATCCCTCTTCCAAGCTTGGCGAAACTCACAAAGACTTTTAATCGGAGAAATTCAAGCTTAATCTCCCGATTTTCTGGAAATCCACCTATCGACAACCCCGGTTCTTCCCAACTCAATTTCTTCTCCAACTCTCTCTCTAACACTCAATTCTCTCTTCCCTCTAGCTCGCCTCTCAACCACGATTAAAGTCCTAAAAGCCAGAAAAGCTGGCTTGCTCCTATTGGAGCAGATTTTGGCTTCTACACCCTTCGGGCAACTTTCAGCCGAAGGTTCCCCCCTTTTTTTTTTTTTTTTTTTTTTTCAATTTAGTCTCATAACTCTTGTTCTGCTCACTTTACTCCCCAAATTCTCAATTTCACCCCCAAATGTTTCAATTAGTGCAAAATAATCCCTAAATAAAATTGAAAATAATTCGGGCCATTACAGCTAAAGTCAGATTGTGGATCAACGAACTTATTAATGTATGGACATCTTTATTTTGTGTCTCTTTTATCTTGTATTCTAGAGTAACTCTTTCATACTTTCAGATAGAATCCTGTATTGTGGAGAGTAGATATTGTATGATAATTTATATTTATTTGATGAGATGAGTGTTATGGACATGGTTTGTTGTTATGAGACATACTAGGGTCGGTAGACCCTAGTGCCGATCACAGGCCCGAGATCGGATTAGGATAGCCATCTACCATGTTCATACCCCATGGGCTTGGAGCAGTCCGTGACATGGCCACCAAGATCAGTGAATGGGCTTCTTCAAGCTCCTCACCACTGATATCTGATGTCCCAGGCTTTTCATGAAATTATTCATATACATTTTTGCCTTTTCCAAGATTGGCTTGTTTTGGTTTGATCTTCGTGGAGATTGTTCAGTTCATAAATGCTTTATATAGTCTACAAATGCTTGAATCTTTCGTCAAATGTAATTATCTCCTCACCAAATGAATAAGCTGTTTCAATACTTAAAAGGGTAACAAATACGCTTAGTTTCTGATGAATTTGATCAGAAATTATTTTTATTTTTAATTAAATAAAATTTCCGAAGGACTTCAATTGAAAAAGTTTCTGACAAAAATTGTTGCTAGAAAATCTGTTGAAAAATCCTATTGAAAAATTTGCTAGAAAAATTTCTGACCGGATGTATATTAGAAAATTTTTTCACAAGTAATTTTCGTCAAAAATCGATTGAAAACTTCTTGACAGACAAATTTTTGTCAAAAATTATTGAAAACTTCTTGGCAGACATTTTTGTCAATAATTATTTCTGACAGGATTATTTTCAATGCATAGCTATTAGTTGAAAATTTCATTAAAAAAATCAATTTCTGACACAATTGGGCCTATTTCTGATGAATTGCCAATAGGAAAAGGGCATTTATTTGGTGGTGAAACTTAGACTTCATGGTGTGCTAGATTCCCTTCAAGTTAGGTGTGGTTGACAGTGACGAGTGTTTGATTGAGAGAAATTTGTTGAAAAATTTCTTGACAGACAAATTTTTGCCAAAAATTGTTTCTGACCGGATTATTTTCAATGGATAGCTGTCTGTCCAAACTTCCATTCAAAAAAGTTAATTTCTTACACAATTTGGCCCATTTCTGATGAATTTTATCAATTGGAATGGTCAATTATTGGGCGGTGAAACTTGACTTCATCACGTGGTGAATGCCCTTCAAGTTAGGTGTGTTTGATAGTGACGAGTGTTTGATTAAGTGCCACATTTGCCAAGACAAAGGTTATCTAGACCAACTTAGATGAAAATGAAGCATGTAATTCTAAATTCCCCAAATTCCATGGTTTGTGGTTAAGGGCTTTGTGGGTTGCTAAAAGATGAAATTTACATACCATTTTGGGGAGTTTGGATTTCTGATTTTTTTGATGTCATCCATCTTAGCCATAACCAATTCCTTCTGTCTTGTTGCTTCTCTCTTCGTTTTTTCGGACTCCACTTCAATTGCTTCCATCAATGTGTCAATCCTCATGATGAGCACTTGCAAATTCAAGTAGCATGTATGTTCAACATATAGATTTTATTTATTCAATTATTCTAGGGTGTGGGGGATTAGTGGATAGGGGAGGATGGCACTTCACCTTGATTTTTTCATCCTGTTTTAAATTTATTTAAGAAACTTAGTTAATTAATTTAATTAGGGGCTTAATTGCATTAATTGGAAGTTTTTGGGTTAAAATATAATTCGAGAGAGGGGGTTAATTGAAGGAATTAGGGGTTCTGGATGCCAAATTGGTAAATTAAAGAGTTAGGGGTTGAGATTGAAATGTTCAAGGGTCAAATTGAAGAAATCGAAAGATACAGGGATTCAATTGAAGCTCAGGAGGGTGAAATTGAAAAGAATGAAAGTTGAAAGGACTGGATTTTGACAAAATAGGAAATTTTCAATTCTACAGTGAACCGAACTATGGAACCCATACCGTGCTCGATTGGACTGAATCATTGTGTGATTTTTATGTATTTGAGTACATTGAGCATGGACAAATCGAACCCCCTCCATCAATTGCAAAAAACAATGGAGTGAAATTTGAGAAAGAATCGAGTTGGTTTGGCCGGCTAGGCTATCTGTGACCGAGCTGAGTTTTCTAGAATTTTAAGCTGATTTTGGTCGATTTTTCTTCGATTAAAAGGGTTTGGGTGGTTCTCCTAATCGAGTTGAACAACTCTTGGCCTTCGATTGTTTGAGGTAAGTTGTAAATCTCATGATTTTAGTATATTTTGCAACTAGGTTGCCAAATGGGTGAAGAAGACAGACCTAGATGCATTCGGGTTCGTCTAAGTCAAAACAGGTGAGTCGGCTTGATTCATTGAGCAGACTCAGCCTGAGCGGGCTAGTCGGGTGGGCCATGTTGGGCCAAGCCAATGGGCCTAAGCCTAGTGAGTTGGGCCAGCCCAGGTCATGGTGGACTGGGCTAGGTTTTGGGTGGGTCGACATTGGCGAGTTGACTCAGCAAAACAATTTAGCAACAAAACTGGAATATGTTATCCCAGGGTTGGGATATGGTGAATCAAACAGAAATTGGAAAAGCATAACCAAGGTAGGGATAGGTTGTCTAAGGGAAATTAGGGTTTCTAGTTGATGAACCAGCCCGATAATGGTTCAGGTTTGACCAGTCGGTTCAGTGATCATTTTAACTCAGATTTGGGAAGTTGAACCAATTCCCAGTTTAGGAGGATCAGATCTTCTAGACCAAGTTGATTTGGAGGAGGCCGTTTTGGCTGAAAATTTAGCATTTTTAATTGAACTGGCCTGATTCTAGGGTTTCTAGGCTGATTCAGAGGCTTTTGTGGTCGATTCAGCTTTGTTTTGAGTGGTTCTTGGCCGATTTAGTCTAATTCTTCGGGTTTTGAGGCTGGCTCAATCTAATTTTGAGGTGTTTGTAGCTAGTTCAAGCCAGTTTAAGACAATTTTAGGTTGGTTTAAAGGTTTTGGAGGCCGGTTCACTAAGATTGAAGCATCTTTAAGTGAATTTAAGGAGTGTTCTTGAGTAGCATGAGTCCTGGATGTTGAGCAGTGAGCCTTGAAATGCAAGCTAGTGTTCTGGAGTGGGATTTGAGCCTAATTTTCAACAGTCGAGCCTTTTTCTTGTGTTGATTATGATTTTTGTGTTATTGTGATCACAGATATGCCAGTAGAAGTGCACCTGGACCGGTAAGTCAAGTGGAGGTGACTCGAGGTTCTTTTTGGCTAGTTTCTAAACTGTGAGTGATAATATCCCTTCTATCATGCATTTTCTTATGGTGTTTTCTGGCATGAATCATGTTATGGTTTGTGAACTGTATTTTATTATATGTTTACATTTGGAATATGTATTATATAATTTGTGAATAGTTAGTGAGCTATGTTAATATATTGACATCAGGATTCAAGATATGGACTCTGTAAGTGTATATACTTATTTTTGACTCATATGTGAGGAGTTGTGCTATGTACTCAGGTTGCGTTGCTTTGATCGTGAGATGGAGGATGTCTCCGATCGTGAGATGGACATGTGATACCCACAAATTCTTCTCGGGCATTTCTCCGGAGCCATATTTCTTTTTCAAACTACTAACTGCATTAATTTCTATGCTTGAATTAAGCATTTCTCTCCTTACATTTGGCTGCTGCAGAAGAGAGATTTTGTTGGTAGTGGAAACTCTAGCTTGTGGAGTAGATCTTTTTCTTAGCCCAATGTTGCTTGACAAGAACCTAAATATATGACTGGAACTTTTAGGTTTTGAAGAGCCGCAGAATGAACTAGAAATCAATTAAGACATAAATGCCTAGTTAGGGCTGTCAGTGGAGTAGATTCTAATCTGAATCCGATCTGAATTCGATCTGATTATATAGAATTTTTAACCAATAAAAAATTCATGATCCGATTATAAAAGTTCGTAATCCGAAATAAATAAAGCGAATATGGATTTAACTTGATTCGATCCGTTAAAAATCTGAATCCGAATATGTATATTTTAATATATATATATATTATACATACAATATATATGATATATAATATAACATAATATTATATATATCACAATATAAAGACTTGAATTAATAAATTATTTTCTTCCTAAAAGTAAAAATAGAAACATATTTTTATTTTTTATAAAAATAAAAATATAAAATATATATATTGATGGATTAAATATAATTATTATATGTTACTAGTAAGCTAATTTTACACATTTGTAGTGGATCAAATATAATTATATTATATTTTTAGGTTTTATAAAAGAGAAATAATCAATTAATACCAGTATGAGTGTAAAATATTTATAGCAAATTTTATACAGTCAATTTTATCAAAATCAATGGATAAAATTAATTAATATTTTAAAAAGAAAAATAAATGTAAATTAATATATTGCAAGCAATTCTAATTAATCCAATCCGTTGAATTTTACCAAATAGATATTGTAATTATATTAGTTTCAATTGATCTCTTCTCATTCAACAATTCGGATTTAGATTTTTATTTTAGATATCAAATATTATTCACATTCAGATATGGTAGCACCAAACACGTATCCTATAGGATTTTGAATCGGATCATGATGCCTTAATCACCCTGCATCGGTTGCGATCAGTCAACAAGGTTAAGGAATGAATTCAATAAAAACTCTATTCCCATAACTCACAATTTAATTATTCTTATAAATAAGAAAAGTAAAGCTTCTTAATCTTACGGAATAGAAGAGATATAAGTAATAGCACAAGTACATCAACATGGTTAAGGGCTTTGTGGGTTGCTAAAAGATGAAATTTACATACCATTTTGGGGAGTTTGAATTTCTGATTTTTTTGCTATCATCCATCTTAGCCATAATTGATTCCTTCTGTCATGTTGCTTCTCTCTTCGTTTTTTTGGACTTTACTTCAATTGCTTTCGTCAATGGGTCAATCCTCCTGATGAGCACCTGCAAATTGAAGTCGCATGTATGTTCAACATATAGATTTTATTTATTCAATTATTTTAGGGTGTAGGGGATTCGTGGATAGGGGAGGATGGCACTTCACCTTGATTTCTTCATCCTTTGCATTCAAAGTCTTGTCTTTTACATCACAAGACTTCCCTAAAATGATGACCTTTTTCTGAAGCTTGTCATATAGAAATCCTGAAACCATGTCATCATCAGTACTTCCTTTATTTTGTGACTCCTCACTTCCACAATTTTTGTTTTCTTATGTCCACAGACACCGTAATTTCACTGTCCTTACAAATATTTAGAATTGTGTTTTTGTTTATCTCTCTGTTCCTTTCTCTTCACTGATGGTACCCTTGCTTCTTGATACCCCCAAATTCTTCTTGGGCATTTCTTCGGAGCCATATTTCTTTTTCAATCTACTAACTGCATTAATTTCTATGCTCGAATTAGACATTTCTTTCCCTACATTTGGCTGTTGCAGAAGAGAGATTTTGTTGGTAGTGGAAACTCTAGGCCTTGATCTAATTATTTAGGATCTTTAACCGATAAAAGATTTGATGGATATATTCCAATTATAAAAGTTTGTAATTCGAAATAAATGAATCGAATATAGATTTAACATGATTCGATCTGTTAAATATCCAAATCTGAATATGTATATATTAATATATATTATACATACAATATATATGATGTATAATATGACATAATATTATATATATCACAATATAAAGACTTGGATAAATAAATTATTTTCTTTCTAAAAATAAAAATAGAAACATGTTTTTATTTTTTTATAAAAATATAAAATATGTATATTGATGGATTAAATATAATTATTATATATTACTAGTAAGCTAATTTTACATATTTGTATTGGATCAAATATAATTTGATTATATTTTTAAATTTTATAAAAGAGAAATGATGAATTGATACTAGTGTGAGTGTAAAATATTTGTAGCAAATTTTATATAGTCGATTTAATCAAAATCAATGGATAAAATTAATTAATATTTTGAAAAAAAAATAAATATAAACTAATATAGTGCAAGCAATTCTAATTAATCATATCCATTGAATTTGACCAAATCGATGTTGCAATTACATTAGTATCAACTGATCTCTTTTTATTCAGCAATTCAGATTCAAATTTTTATTTCGGATATCAGATTTTATCCGAATTTGGATATGGTAGCACTAAGCACATATCCTATAGAATTTCGAGTTAGATTCGGATATAATATACTATTATCGAATTCGGATCCAGATTTACCATGATCCGATCTGAATCCAATCCATTGACATACCGGTGCCTAGCTAATATATGCTAGAATGTCCATAAATAGATATAAGAAAACACTCTAGCCTCTAATCGAGAAATCTATCGTTGGTAATCACGGGTAGCATTGGCAGCTGCACCACCATCTAGAATGGCCTTCTCAAGTTCCTTGATGGTTTGAGTAAGCTTTTCAACCTCTAGAACCTTTTGACAATTTTTTTTTTTTTTTGGGTCTAGGATTCTGTTCTCTTCCTGCATATTCATATACTCAAATTGGAGAATTTATTAAAGAGCCAGTGGATACATTAAGCATAGGAAAGTCTGGCTGCCTGGCATATTTCAATTTGTCTCTTTAGCTCAAAGTCAGGATTCTGAACCTCCTCTACTACTAAAGTTCTTTCTAAAGCACCCCTCAAAATCTTCTTTGCCTCAAGCAAAGCTGCTTCAATAGACTTGGTAAGCCATTCCAAAGCCTTTTTATCTACTTGCAAAGTAGCGATCTAAAAAGGTCAAAAGAAAAAGTAGAGAAAATGGAAAAGATTGGGACGGGGGAGGATATAGCCTAAACGTCAATGTATGCTCCTATATCTTTTTTTGTAAGTGTTTTCCCAACAAAAAGATCAAAACATAGAAAAACCTATTCTCCAAGCATCATGGTTACCTCTTTTTTGTATATTTTGATGTTAGCTTCAAAAGGAGCAATAATAGACTTAGTTGAAACTGAATCATCCCTTTGATTTTGTAGACCCTTCAAGAATTACTTCTATAGCATACTGGGCCGCCAGTGCTTCTTTTTTCTTATCTATTAGCTTCTTTATTTCAAGATTCTATAGGCGGTAGACATTAAAAATTGCATTTCTTTAACCTCATTGGCACGTACTAAAACCGTCTTATAGCATATATTCAAAATAAATGTAGAAATGCTGACATACCTTCTCTTCAAGAAGATTCTCAATAATCCTTAATTCGTCTAATTTGTTGAATTTAACTGTAGCTGAGAAAATGCAAGTAATGGTTCAAGACACCATCAAATATTACCCCATGAAAAGATGGTTCAGTGTTTGACCGATTGGTTTAGTGGTCAGATTAACTCAAATTTTTTAAGTTGGACAAGTTCTGGATTCAGGAGGAAGAGATCTATTGGACCGAGTTGGTCTGAGGGTTTGGGGAGGTTTAGTTCGATCGAAAATTGGGTGTTTTTTGTTAAACCAGTTTGGTTCAGGCTAGTTCAGGGGTTTAAGTGGCCAGTTCAACCCTGTTTTAGGCAATTCTTGACTAGTTTAGACCGGTTCCTATGGTTTTAGAGCCTGCTGAATCTGATTTTGAGGGTTTCTTGGCCGATTTAGTTGGGTTTGAGATAATTTAAGCCGGTTCGAGAATTTTGAAGGCCGGTTCACTATGATTCAAGGGTTTTGAAGGCTGGTTCACTATTATTTGAAAGTTGTTGAATGAGATTGATGAGTGTTAGTGAGTCGTGTGGGTCTCGGTAATGGGTAGTGATGCCTCGAGATATGTCCTAGAGTTTCAAAGTAGGATTTAAGCCAGTTTTAGGCTGTCAAGCCCTTTTCTTGTACCGATTTTGGTGTTGGTAATAATTTTGTGTGGTTTTGGTGACAAATACGCTGGTGGAGGCGCACCCAGATTGTTGAGTTGGGTGAGAGTGACTTGGAACTTCCTTTTTGACTTAGTATTAGTACTGTGAGTGATGATACCCTTCCTATGCATATATTTTTCATATTATGTTTTTGGGCTTGATAATTATGTGATTTCGTAAACTATATTTTGGTTATATGTTACACTTGGAAATTGTTTACTGTCAGTGAGCTATGTTATCATAAGATACTTGTTTTAAGATTTTGGACTGTATATGTATATCTATCAAATTTTGACTTGTATGTGGGTTGGCATTATGTGATGTGATTGGAGACATTAGGAACTTGGCTGGAGTATAGTGATCTGTTGTGTCCACTAATGAGCAGGCCTGAATCCCGTATGCGAACGGCAAGGACCACGGATATGATGGGCACTATTGTGATGACTAGTTTGATGATACCCTCACATATTGTTCTGATATGTTATACTACTCACTATATATATATATATATATATATTTGGTTTTGGACTAGAGATGTGATACATATCCTAACATGCATAGCCTAGGTATCATCTGTACTTACTAAATTTTGCGACTCACATTTTATAAACATTTTAGATTTGGATTGCAGTTTCTCACCTTGTTTAGTGTGCTAATGTCACGGCCCAACCCCCAGGTCCATGACTGGCACTAGAGTTCCTTGACCCTAGTCAGCTTTACAACGACAAGATCATACTTATACAATCCAAAACATATCTATATATATATATATATATATATCTCAATCCATCCAATACAACGCCAGGATCCTATCTAAGTGATAAGGGGAGCACTATAGTACAAAAGAAATAAACAAGGAGCTTGCTCGTACATCAACTAGTGCTGTCGACGATTGCCTCGACTCCGACACACCGTTCAAGGACAGTAACCCGAATCTAAAAAGTTTATAAAAAGTGAGTCATGAAACTCAGTGAGTATGGATGATACCTATGTTAGCCTCAAGGTTTCATATTTATTTTGATAATGACAAAACAAATTAAAATTATTATATATTTTTATATAATGAATAATATGGACAATTTATAAAATTAAGTTTATTGTTTAACTACATTACATGTACTAAATTGTGAAGCTGTCAAATTAGACATGTGTGTAGTAAATTAATTATATCTTACTATAGAAAAGTCAAAAAATTGTAAATATAATTTTATATGAAACTAAACTCAAATATCTTTATTTTGATATATAATTCATCATATATATTCTTTTGTATTAAAGCAGTTTATTATATCAATCTCATATATTATTTTCTGAAAAAGTCATTCTTGAAATCTGCACGATATTAGTTTTAATTAATAAAATATAATTTATAATATAAATAAAATTCTGAATTAATTTTATTTATAAAGTAGACGTGTTGAGCTTTAAATGCATATATTATTTGCACATTTTACACTTATAGTTTGATAGATATAATTTTTCAAAGTGGGCCATTATTCTGAGTTGCACTGTCAGTAGACAAAATGAGTATACTACAGTATTTTTACAATATCTCAAAATATAAAAGTCAAATTCACACGAATCCAAATTTGAATGAAAGTAGACATTATAAGCTTTTCAAATATATATAATTTGTTATTTTTGAATACAAATTCAAATTTCTAGATAATTTTGATCTTGGCTAACAACTTTTGACAAAAGCAATTTTACAGTCTGGCATATCGTTGAAGATTTGATGATTTCTCTCAAACGGTGCACGATAATTGAATGATTCTTTTTGCATTTGAAAATAGACTCAATGAGGAGTATTCAAGAATACTTTAAAATATTTTGAATATTCGGAGCCATTTTATTTGAATTTTTGAATCGAGCCAATGTGTAGTTACTGTTGAGAAATGATTTTGTCTTCCACAAAGGCCAACGTCTCCTTAGTGTTTTTGCCTATAAAAGAAGCATGGATTGAAGGGAGAAGGAAACAACAACAGCACTCAAAGCCTTTTCAATCTCTCTCTAATTCTTTGTGTTAGATTGTTTATTATTAGATCAAAGAGTGCATAGAGGAAATTGTTTTATTCATGAGAGTGCCTCTTTGAAGTGAGATCATTTTATACATGAGTGGTAGCTAATCCTACTTAAGAGGAATTGCTACATTTCTACTTCATCTTCATTTCTATTTGTATTGGTGTTTGAAACTCACTAAATCAAAGGCTTTGTAATCGGGATTTCTTGCCTCCGCCAAGTGCAAGGGACTTTGTTTGTATTCGGGATTTTTTGCCTCCGTCAAGTGCAAGAGACTTAGTGGAACCTCGGTTAGTTGGAGCTCGAGGAGTAGACGTAGACTTGGGTAGCAAGTCGAACCACTATAAAAGAGTTTGCATCTCTTATCCCTACTCTCTTTACTTTACTTGAAATTGTTTTATATTTATTATTGGGTGAATTGTATTAGTTTATTTGATTCAATATTTTTATTGTTTTTAATTTTTTCACACACTTGGCTTCCGCGATAAAAACCCAATTCACCCCCCTCTGGGGTTGCCTTTTGGGACAACAACCTAGTCTATGCATGTTCGTCCATATATCACATCACACATTTCAAGACCACATGACTACCGACATGCACACAATGAGCAACACCAACATCTAAAACATGCACGGGTGGTCATACAATGACCACTAAGACTCTGGCCTAAATCGGAGAAATTCCCCGTCTCACGATCAGGCCCCAACACCATCACCTATCACGCTCCCAGTTGAGAGTCATCCTCTATCTTACAACCCGAGCCACATGCCTATCTAGGTAACCACTACACACTCTCGGTCCAGAGGCATTCTCCATCTCACGACCGGAGCAAACAGTCTTAGTGCATCATGAACTTCCCACACATCCACACCAACAAGTATACAAACATGTGCAGTTTCCAAATCCCAACCCAGTTTCACATACCAATGTAACCCACCGAACAGAAAACAACCACATAATACATATCATAGCGTTCATGTGTCAAAATACAGTTTATAAATCTACATAATCATCATGCTAGGAAAACAGGTGTAAAAATACATGCACAAAGAAGGTATCATCACTCACAGTACAGAGCTGAACAAAAAGAACTCCCAATCTCCCTCACTCGGCTCGCTGACTGGGGCGCGTCTCCTCTGGTGTATTTGTAACCAAAATACACAAAACCATTACCAACGCCAAAACCGGCACAAGAACCAGGATCGATAGCCTCAAACTGGACTCAAATCCCAAATCGGCCCTTTGGTACGTATCTCGAGGTAACACAACCTATTTTTGAAAACTATGTGACTCACTAACATGCAACCGTCCAGCTCAACAACTCACAATATTATTAAACCAACCTCCAAAATTCTCAACTATAGTGGACTGGTTTCCAAAACCCTCAAACCGACTTACCCCAATCCCAAAACTACCTCGAGCTCAACTCAATTGGCCAAGAAAATCTCAAAAATGGATTCAAAAGACCCAAAAACCCTAAGAATTAGTTTGAACTAGCCAAAAATATCTAAAAATTAAGCTGAATCGGGCCAAAAACCCTAATCCTAGCATCGACACGCAAACCGAGGCCGGTTCACCTTGAACCGGACATACAAAAATCATCAAACTTCACGGTTAGTTAGGTTTCAACATGTTGAACCAGGAACCCATTCAATTCCCCTAAAAACCAACCTAAAAACTGGTGAACCGGCGGCCCGAAGGTAACCACACTAAACCGGCCGATTTACCTCGAACCGGTCATCCAAAATTTCCCGAACCCACTTGGTTTGATAGATTTTTCTTCTCCGAACTCAGAACCGGTCAAAAATCTAGATTCCAAGTTAAATTGGCCACCGAACCGGCCGGTCAGAGCCTTGGCCGGTTCAATCAAAATCCCATCCCTTTTTTTTCTTTTTTAATTGGCTCGGTTTGAGCAGGCAGTCCAGTGGCTCAGCTTGAGCCGTTACTCGCGGCTCAGGCCCACCTGGGCTGGCCAACTCCAAGGCTCGGCCTAGCCCACCCAGTTGGGCCGGCCCAACTTACTCGGGCCTCCCCCGGCCTGAGCTCAACCAGGCTGGGCCCAACTTCGCCCAACCCAAACCGTACCCAACCCAAGCTGAGTCGGCTAGGTAAACCAAGCTGACTCGCCTGGTTTGACTCAAATGGACCCGAATACCATCTGGGTCTATCTCCTTCACCCAAAAGTTGCATTCGAGTCTATAACAAACCCGGATCCCCAAAATTTGAAGAAAAACTCAATTCGAGGCTTACCCGAACTGATCGAAGGCTGAGAATCCCTCTTCCGAGCTGGGCGAATCTCACGAAGACTTTTAATCAGAGAAATTCGAGCTTAATCTCCTGATTTTCTGGAAATCCACCCGTCGGCACCCCCGGTTCTTCCCAACTCAATTTTTTCTCCAACTCTCTCTCTAACACTCAATTCTCTCTTCCCTTTAGCTCACATTTCAACCACGATTAAAGTCCTAAAAGCCAGAAAAGCTAGCTTGCTCCTATTAGAGAAAATTTTGGCTTCTACACCCTTCAGGCAACTTTCGGCCAAAGGTTCCCCCCTTCTTTTTTTTTTTTTTTTTTTTCAATTTAGTCCCATAACTCTTGTCCTGCTCACTCTACTCCCCAAATTCTGAATTTCGCCCCCAAATGTTTCAATTAGTGCAAAATAATCCTTAAATAAAATTGAAAATAATTCGGGCCATTACATTCTCTCCTTCTTATAAAAATTCGTCCCTGCAATTTGAAACATGTGAGTAAGTAGGACAGAAATTAGTAACACAAAAACCTTTATGGAGTATACAATAATCATACCTGTGATCGCTGTATTGGACGCTGAAACGTCCTATCGAGTCAAAGTATATACTCGGGCCCCCCTCGACCCTAGCCTGTGCCACCTGTCCCTTGACCACGTGAGCCTGACGGCTCCACACTCGTCTGTCCCTCAGCCTGCGATAAGGTGCTCGCTAGCAACATAGCCCCCCAGGTAAATGTGGACAATATCTTGCTATATGTCCTGGCTGTCCACAACTATAACAAACTCCCACCGTTCGACCATCCTCTTCCCTGATCCCTCCAAAATCTGTCCAGGCCCCCCAGAGGACTACAAAAACCGAGCACTCTCTACTGCAAAAGCATAACTAATACACCCTACTTGCGCCCCCAACGCCCAAAACAAAGAAGGAGATAGTCCTCGGATAAATCTCGTGGCTCGCGCGGTATCGTCACTGACAAGCCCAACAGCATATCGAGATAACCGTATAAATCACTCCTCATGCTTAGAAACTGTCATGCCCGGAGTCTGTATTAACCTCTCAAACTCGGTAGCCAACTCTACCCACCGGCTGATAGGTAAGAATCTCTCTACAAACTCCCTACAAAACTCCTTCCAGGCCAGAGGAGCCTTACCAACTGGTCTACTAGCCACTAACTGGTCATACCACGCCTTGGCCACCCTTCTAAGTCTAAAAATAGCCAGATCCACATGCCTAAGGTTAGAGCACTGTAAGATCTGAAATATGCCATCCAAAGCATCCAAAAACTCATGGGGATCCTCTGTCGCAATCGACCCAGAAAAAGTGGTAGGATCCAACTGTAGAAAATCTTGAAAATATCCATCAAAGCCCGACTGCTACTGCACTGGAGCTGAACTAGCTAAAGTAGCAAGAGTGCTCATCGGCGCACTAGCTGGAGTCGACGACTCTGGTGTTGCCCCTCTAGGAATAGTGGTAGCACTTGCTTATCCACTGGCTGGGGTCGATTGCCCACTCGCTCTAGCTCCATTCTCCACAAACTCTATCATACTCCTCTAAAGTCCCTGAATGCCCTCCAAAAGGCCCGTCAACAATCTAGGCAACATGGTCAAATCCAAACCTACCATCGACTCATAAGCTGGTCTCGCCGCTCTCCCACGTCTACTAGCCCTCCCTCTCCCTTTCTTACTCATCGGAGGTGGAGCAATTACGTCAGCGGGGTCTTCAGACACCCCAGGACCTACGGTCTCTTGAGGGGTAGTATGCGCACCTCCCAAAGGATCCATCTACACAGAGCGATAGAATCAGATTAACACCAAACAATACGGGCACAAAGGGATTCAGAAACCGACACCAAGCACAACCTAAGAGGTCCTCGGCAGTCCTTCTGTTATGAAAGTGGGGCCCTCACCCTCATAACAAAAGCACTGTCCAAGAACTTTGCTCCCTTATCATCAGAAAAACCTATAGCTCTGATACCACTCTGTCACGGCCCAACCCCTAGGTCTGTGACTGGCACTAGAGTCCCCTGACCCTAGTCAGCTTTACAATGACAAGATCATACTTATACAATTCAAAACATATCTATATATATATATCTCAATCCATTCAATACAATGCCAGGATCCTATCTGAGTGATAAGGGGAGCACTAGAGTACAAAAGAAATAAACAAAGAGCTTGCCCATACATCAACTAGTCTTGCCGACGATCAACTCAACTCTGACACACCGCTCGAGGACAGTAACCCGAATCTGAAAAGTTTATAAAAAGTGAGTCGCGAAACTCAGTGAGTACGGATGATACATAGTCTATGCATGTTAGTCCATATATTACATCACACATTTTAAGACCATATGACATCGACATGCACACAATGAGCAACACCAACATCTAAAACATGCACGGGTGGTCATACAATGATCACTAAGACTCTGGCCTAAATCAGAGGAATTCTTCGTCTCACGATCAGGCCTCAACACCATCACCTATCACGCTCCTGGTTGAAAGGCATCCTCCATCTCACAACCCGAGCCACACGCCCATCTGGGCAACCACTACACGCCCTCGATCGAAAGACATCCTCCATCTCATGATCGAGCAAACAATCTCAGCGCATCATAAACTTCCCACACATCCACACAAACAGGCATACAAACATATGCAGTTTCCAAATCCCAACCCAGTTTCACATACCAACGTAACCCACTGAACAGAAAACAACTACATAATACATATCATATCATTCATGTATCAAAATATAGTTTACAAATCTACGCAATCATCATGCTAGGAAAAACAGATGTAAAAATACATGCACAAAGAGGGTATCATCACTCACAGTATAGAGCTGAACAAAAGGAACTCCCAATCTCCCTCACTCGGCTTGCTAACCGGGACGTGTCTCCTCTGGTGTATTTGTAACCAAAATACACAAAACCATTACCAACACCGAAATCGGCACAAGAACCAGGCTCGATAGCCTCAAATCGGACTCAAATCCCAAATCGGCCTTTCAGCATGCATCTCGAGGCAACACGACCTGTTTTTGAAACCTATGTGACTCACTAACATGCAACCGTCCAGCTCAATAACTCATAATATTATTAAACCAACCTCCAAAATTCTCAACTATAGTGGACTGGTCTCCAAAACCCTTAAACTGACTTACCCCAATCTCGAAACTACCTCAAGCTCAACTCGATTGGCCACAAAACCTCAAAAATAGATTCAGAAGACCCAAAAACCCTTTGAACCAATTTGAACTGGCCAAAAACCTCTAAAAATTAAGCTAAATTGGGCCAAAAACCCTAATCCTAGCATCAGCACGCAACTGAGGTCAGTTCACCTTGAACTGGACATCCAAAAATCATCAAACTTCATGGTTAGTTAGGTTTCAACATGTTGAACTAGGAACTAGTTCAATTCCCCTAAGAACCGGCCTAAAAACCAGTGAACCGACCGCTCAAATGGAACCACACTAAACCGGCTGGTTCACCTCGAACCGATCATCCAAAGTTTTCCAAACCCACTTGGTTTGATAGATTTTTCCTTTCCGAACCCAGAATTGATCAAAATCCAGATTCCAAGTTAAATTGGCCATTGAACCGGTCGGTCAGAGCCTTGGCCGGTTTAGTCAAAATCCCTTCCCTTTTTTTTTAACTAGCTCAGCTTGAGCCGCGACTCGCAACTCGGGCCCACCTAGGCCAGCCAACTACAAGGCTCAGCCCAGCCTACCTAGCTGGGTCAGCCCAACTTGCTCGGGCCTCCCCCAACCTAAGCCCAACCGAGCTGGGCCCAACTCGGCCCAACCCAAACCGTACCCAACCCGGGTTGAGTCAGCTTGGTGAACTAAGCCAACTTGCTTGGTTCGACTCAGATGGACCCGGATACCATCCGAGTCCGTCTCTTTCACCCGAAAACTGCATTCGGGTTTGTAACAGACCTGGATCCCCAAAATTTGAAGAAAAACTCAATTCGAGGCTTACCCAAACTGATCGAAGGCCGAGAATCCCTCTTCCAAGCTTGGAAAATCTCACGAAGACTTTTAATCGGAGAAATTCGAGCTTAATCTCCTGATTTTCTGGAAATCCACCCGTCAGCACCCCCGGTTCTTCCTAACTCAATTTCTTCTCCAACTCTCTCTCTAACACTCAATTCTCTCTTCCCTCTAGCTCGCCTCTCAACCACAATTAAAGTCCTAAAAGCCAGAAAAGCTGGCTTGCTCCTATTGGAGCAAATTTTGGCTTCTACACCCTTCGGGCAGCTTTCGGCCGAAGGTTCCCCCCTTCTTTTTTTTTTTTCAATTTAGTCTCATAACTCTTGTTCTGCTCACTCTACTCCCCAAATTCTCAATTTCACCCCCAAATGTTTCAATTAGTGCAAAATAATCCCTAAATAAAATGGAAAATAATTCGGGCCATTACAGCTAAAGTCAGATCGTGGATCAACGGACTTATTAATGTATGGACATCTTTATTTTGTGTCTCTTTTATCTTATATTCTAAAGTAGCTCTTTCATACTTTCAGATAGAAACCTGTATTGTGGAGAGTAGATATTGTATGATAATTTATATTTATTTGATGAGATGAGTGTTATGGACATGGTTTGTTGTTATGAGACATACTAGGGTCGGTAGACCCTAGTGCCGGTCATAGGCTTGAGATCAGATTGGGATAGCCATTTACCATGTTCATACCCCATGGGCTTGGAGCAGTCTGTGACATGGCCACCAAGATCTATGAATGGGCTTCTTCAAGCTCCTCACCACTGATATCTGATGTCCCAGGCTTTTCATGAAATTATTCCTATACATTTTTGTCTTTTCCAAGATTGGCTTGTTTTGGTTTGATCTTCGTGGAGATTGTTCAGTTCATAAATGCTTTATATAGTCTACAAATGCTTGAATCTTTCGTTAAACGTAATTATCTCCTTACCAAATGAATAAGCTGTTTCAATACTTAAAAGGGTAACAAATACGCTTAGTTTCTGACGAATTTGATCAGAATTTTTTTATTTTTAATTAAATAAAATTTCTGAAGGACTTCAATTGAAAAAGTTTCTGACAAAAATTGTTGCCAGAAAATCTGTTGAAAAATCCTATTGAAAATTTTGCTAGAAAAATTTCAGACCGGATGTATGTTAGAAAATTTTTTGACAAATAATTTTTGTCAAAAATCGATTGAAAACTTCTTGACTGACAAATCTTTGTCAAAAATTATTGAAAACTTCTTGGCAGACATTTTTGTCAATAATTATTTCTGGCAGGATTATTTTCAATGCATAGCTATCAGTTGAAAATTTCATTAAAAAAATCAATTTCTGACACAATTGGGCCTATTTATGATGAATTGCCAATAGGAAATGGGCATTTATTTGGTGGTGAAACTTAGACTTCATGGTGTGCTAGATTCCGTTCAAGTTAGGTGTGGTTGACAGTGACGAGTGTTTGATTGAGAAATTGTTTCTGACCGGATTATTTTCAATGGATAGCTGTCTGTCCAAACTTCCATTCAAAAAAGTTAATTTCTTACACAATTTGGCCTATTTCTAATGAATTTTATCAATTGGAATGGTCAATTATTGGGCGGTGAAACTTGACTTCATCACGTGGTGAATGCCCTTCAAGTTAGGTGTGTTTGACAGTGACGAGGGTTTGATTAAGTGCCATATTTGCCAAGATAAAGGTTATCTAGACCAACTTAGATGAAAATGAAGCATGTGATTCTAAATTCCCCAAATTCCATGGTTTGTGGTTTCCCTTCACAATTCATTAGTCTCTATTACATTTCAACCTTAAGTAAATTAGACCCAAACTATGTTTAGATGCATTCAATCAAAAGTATAAGTCTGAACTAAACCCATGTTTGATAAAATTGACGAGTATATTAAATTATTATAAAATTGATGAGTATATTAAATTATTAAAATTAAAATCTCATGTTATAAATGAAAATGAACATAAAAATTATTTTTAGTTTAGTTATTATTCAGTATTTTAATTAAAATTAAAATTTGATTTTATAATTAAATTATTTAATACTGAAAATTATTGAACATACACTATTTTTTAATATATTAAACAAAAGGCTCGAGCCCTTTTAATCAACAAAGAAGCGAACTTGGTTAAATTGCTGGGCCATTAATATTAAATTCTCCCATTAATATTAAATTGCTGGGCCCCATAAAATTTGAAAAGAAATTGGTTAATATATAATTTAACTTAATTTAGAAGTTAGAATGTAATTTTGAAGATATTGAAATTTAAAAAGTTGAAAAGAATTGTCTTAATTTATAGGGCCAAAATAGAGTTATAAAACTATTTTGATTTTAAATTGAAATATTTCAAGGATTAAAATATAATTTTAAAACTATTTTACTTAAAGTTTAAAACACCAAAACTACAAACGTTTTGATGGTCAAAAATATAGTTCAAAACTATTTTTATTTAAAGTGTAAAATAATTAAAAATAATTAGTTTGATCTAAATAGTTAGAGGGTCAAAATATATAAACAGTTAAAGTTAAAATATTTTGAGATTAAAATAATGTAATCTGGAGTTCAACAGTGTAGATTAGGGGTGAGCACGGGCGGGTTCGGGCGGGTTGATGTTAAAAAATTAACCCGACCCGATAAGGGCGGGTGACAAAAAAATAAAACTGAACTTACCTAATTATCAATACAAACCGTGCGGTTCAGCTTGATTAAATGCGGGCGGATTAGCAGGCGGATTGGCGGGTTAATGTATTAGATTAATTAGCACCAATTTCAAAAATAGAAACCAATAATCTAGCACTTCTGTATTCATAGGTTATGACATGCTCAAAATATACTCTAACAATGCACATTTTAGCAAGCAGGAGGATTTCCCTTGCCAAAATTAAAATAGAAACCAATAAGAATGCAGGGCTTTTGTGCACAAATAAAAAAATTGCAAATGGTATGGCAATTGCGGAGTCATAGCTTAATTCCTAGCAAGCCATCCAAACTTCAGGTATAAAGCTCAATCATTTAGACTTAGTAATATTGTGAATAACTGCCAAAAGAAAGATTGCCTTCAATATATCTAACACTTAACTTGCACTATATTTTAGTTATGCAAGTAATAATAACTACTGAAAGAGTGCATTTTCATTGGACCTACGAACTTGCCACTCTCAGAAAACCATTTACTGAATAAAGAATATGCATTAACTTCAACTAGTTGGCATTGTGGGTATCTGATCTCATAAAAGAGTAAACAAAAAGAAAGAAAAAATTCTGTCAAGGGAGATCAACAATACAATTTAGGAAAAAAAAAAACTACTTAACAAGCATTTTAAAGAAAAACCTGGAGCTAAAGAGTATGGATAGTTTTTGAGCCAATGCCTTGCATAAAGATGTCTTGCCTGTCCCAGGAGGTCCATGTAGAAGAATGATGCTGTAAATGATGTAAAAGGATCAACAAAGAATTTCCCTTGCCAGAGTTAAAAATAAAGAATTCCAGTCTTGACAAATTTTCAACCTTCAGAGTTTAGATTTATTCTGAAAATTTTTGATCAATAGCACAAACAATTCAAGAAAAGAAAAAGGAATCATAATTGCTAGTGCAAAAGCAACTATGGGAAACATTAACAGGTGACTGCTTCAGTGTGCAATTTGATCTGGTTAAACATAATCAGTGTATTAAACTTTGTATGTGGAAGTACAACTCATATTCACAGCATCATGACTCACTATCACATAGCAATTGGAAAATATTTTAATTCTTGTCACGCAATGCAAGCAGACATGAACATGATTTAACTATCTTATGGTACATTTTGTAAGTTAGATGCCATCAAGAAGAGCAAGCAAACACAAGATAACAGCAAATCACTAGATTAAAAGTGAGATGCTAATTTTGATGGATGAAAAAAGAGTGAACTACAGAAATCTTTATATGCAGTTGCAATGATCATTTTTCTTTCTAAAAGGTTCAACACTTTGAATAGATGTAAGGGCTTATATATAGAGAAGCAAGCAAAATTAATATCCTTTCATTGTAATGTGTGCATCAAATGAATCAAAACAATGCTGAACGAAATATCTATTCATGATATAAACATTTGAAATCTTATGAGCAAATAATTCCTGATATAACAGATATTATTTAACTTTACTCTGTGGTTGGTCCAATTTTCTACAAGTACCTTCATCTCCTTTTCTTTGATCTTGCTTAATCTCATTTTCTTTCTCCTCATCTTTATCACCTGCAAAAGTTTCAAGCTCATCAAGCTAGAACTGACTTCTTATTCTCTCGTAGCACTAGTTTATCATATTCAATAAGAAGAAAACATATACATCTCTGTTCTCACTCAGTTATTAGAAGAACTACTTACAGCTAATAATTCATCCAGACCTTCTATCAACTACATGTCATCTGTAATATATCAAAACCACAAACATTTAAGTCAAAAACAAGATAAAAATGTAATTTTTCAAAGCAAACCTATTAGGATTTGCTACATTTCCAGCTGTTGTAAGTCCAGCCGACTGTCTAGGCCTGCTTTCAAATGTTTCAGTACTGAATATATAGGCCATATATTGCAAAATTAGAACTTGCAAAACCAGCACTCAGTCACAAAGACATAAAAATCTGATGTTTAGCTTACATCCAAATAAGAGAAAGAAAACATATAAAATACTAGAAATATAGATAACCAAGTACAACTATTATCTCAAAATACAGTTCCAGAACTCCTAAACTTCTACAACCTCAATAGCAATTCTTGATTCTTCATTCCCAAGCATGTCAACTTCAAATCAAAGCACCTAATAAGTCATTGAGTAGCCCACAAAGTATTATATGTTAATAAGAGTTGTAAATTGATAAAAGAATTATGTAATTCTAAAATTGAATGAAATAATCACCTACCACTTCTTCAAAGGTTGAGTCATTCAATAGTAACTTGCGATTTGCTACTTGAAGCACCCGAATGAAATTCTAAAATTTAAACAAAGCTCAAGCTAATTATTTTATATTGATATAATAACAAATAACTAAGTAAAAACAGAATAATCAAAAAATTAAAAGAAAATAATGTTAAATTTACCTTGTATAATTTCCTCATACTTCTCAACTTCCTTAAAAGGCACTTCTTTCATAGATTCTTGAATATCAATTGTGCTTGAATTTTGCCTTAACCAATTCTGACAGCATACAAGAGCCTCCACCATTTTAGGATTAAGAGAACTTCTATATGGATCAAGAATGCGGCCACTTGTACTAAAAGCTGACTCAGATGATACTGTAGAGACCGGAATAGCCAAAACATCTCTAGCTAATTGGGAGAGAATAGGAAACCTAGCTTCATTATCCTTCCACCATCTTAAAATGTCAAATGAATGCACATCCTTTTCACACTTTTCTTCCAAATATTTAGCAAATTCAGACTTTGTCTCACATTCATCTTCCTCCAACTCTTTTGCAAATTGAAAAGCCAAAGATTTGCCTGTCTCCAAATTCTCATCCATATCAACATTAGCAACATTTTGATTTGATCTTGGAGACAAATTTTCACTACTTTGACAAGGATTACATTTTTGATAAAACTCAAACAAACGAACCAACACTTTTCTCACTTCTTCTTCCATGGCAACAGATCTTATGATATCATTATTATAAACTTGGTTAAAACAAAACCTCACAAATTTCAATTTATAACGTGGATCCAAGACAGTGGCAACATATAACAAATGGTTCATCTTGTCCAAGTTTTCCCAATATTTTAAAAACTTTGACTGCATTTTCGATGCCATAAGACACACCTTGAAATCATTATGTTTAGACAAAGCTTTCAATCTTGTGTGGACAGCCACTAATTCTTGCAAACACAGGTTAGAAGTAACATGTAATGAACCTGAAAATTGCAAGGTAACGTCGTAGAAAAGCTTCAAAAACTTTATAAAAGATCTAACAACATCCCAATCATTCTCAGTAGGTGGGCCAATGTATTTGCTATCCTTTCCTTTTCCTCCTCTCTCGTGACTCTCATTTAGTTCATCATCTTCAAAAATCTGATCTCCATTACCTTCATCATCATCTTTGTCACCAAAAGCAAAGTATGTCCTATAACTTAAATCTTCCTCCTTAAGTCTCTCAAAAGCTTTTTCAAACTTTATAGCTGCCTCAAGCATTAAATAGGTAAAATTCCACCTAGTCTCAATGTCAAGGCAAACTAGACTCTTACTTTCAATTTTTTCAATTTCAGCACAGGTTCTAAAGGCTTCAAGTCTACTGGGAGATGAACGCACATATCTTACAGCATTTCGAATCTTAAGAACTGATTCATTTTGCTGCTTTAAACCATCTTTCACAATCAAGTTCAAAATATGTGCACAACATCTCAAATGAAGAAATTCATGATCCAAAAGTGTGGTTTTCCAACCCTTAGTGTTCTTTTTCAAATGATTGATTGCACTATCATTAGAACTTGCATTATCAACTGTTATTGTCAACAAATGGTCTATACCCCAATCCAACAAACAACTTTCAACCATTTTACCTATTGTCTTACCTTTGTGATTAGGAATCACACAGAAACTCAAGATTCTCTTTTGCAACTTCCAACTATTATTAATCCAATGTGCAGTTACACACATATAATTTATATTTTGGATTGAAGTCCATGTATCAGTTGTAAGACAAATACGTTGTGACTTTAGAAGCTTTTTAAGCTTTTTCTTCTCATTAAAATACAGTTTCATGCAATCCCTAGCAAAAGTGAAACGACTTGGAGGGGTAAATTTAGGTTGTAAACTAGTTACAAACTTTTTAAACCCCTCACCTTCAACAATTCTGAAAGGAAGCTCATCAATAATAACCATCTCAATTAACGATGTTCTACACTCTTCATAAGAATAACTCACAGCTTTAAGAGAGAAAAAAGAAGAGCCATCGCCTCCTTGTTTACCAAAAGTAAGAGTTTTTTGTTTTTCATCAATTTTCCTATAAGGATATTTCTTGCATTGAAAGTTTAAATGGTTGATCATGTTACCTGTCCCATGTAACTTTGGATGAGCCGCATAATCTTGACCACAATAATTACAAGCTGCCCTCGGGTTTCCATTTTCCTCAAACCTCTTAAAATGATCCCAAACCCATGAATTTTTCTTGCTTCCAATGGTTGTATCTTGTGTGTCATTGGATGGAGTCACTTTAATATGTGTAGCCCTTTTCCTTTTTTTACACGTGTTAGGTTTCCAAGAAGTTGGACCTATAGGTGGCTTGGACTTTGTTTCATCAGCTACTAAATTATTTTTCTGATTTCTAGCTACCTCCTCTTCATTCTCCATCTATAAATCAAACGAAAAAGACATGATAATATTGAGGTTCCAATATTTTGGCTACTTAGGAACTAGACATGATAATATTGAGGTTCAATCCAAAATTTAAAATTATTATACCATTAGGTAATTGCAAACATAGAAGTTAACACTTTACTTTCCTTCAAGAATCCTAGTCCCTAAGTTAGCATAAGATTGTGATACATTTCCTCCTAAAATATTTAACATAAATATAATATGAAAGCATTTTCCCCACTTCTACAAGATCCATTAAAAAGGACAAGTTATTCAGGACATATTCTTTCTGCCAAGCAAATTGATGATTGCAAGAAAATTGTGCTCATTTGATAAAGTTTTACCAATCACATATAGCTGTATTTATAACTCTTTCCTTGAAAGTGGTATTTCTCACCATTCTTACTTTGAGGAAAAACAGGTAACTAACAGAAACAAATGAATAAAATAGAATCACATGGATTGGATGACTATGTCCATTAGAAACTTGAAAGGGCCCATCAATCACTTCATGACTTGAAAAATGAAATTCATTCATTTAATAGCAGAGACATCAGAACCTAAAAACTTATGCTGCAACCCCCTATGCATATCAGATTTACATAAAGAACACTAAATACATCATAGACATGCAAAAGTGCATCACATGCACATCAGTTGAATTAATCCTTTTATTCTCTAACGCCAAAGAGTCAAGACAAAGTATCCAAATTTGTAATGTTTTTAACAATATATTCCAAGAATGGGATAATAACAAAGATACAGGATTATCCATGAGCAGAATTTAAAAAAGGTAAAGCAAGGAAAACAAAGAAATCCTACTGCTAAACAAAGCACTTGGACCATAAAAGGTAAGTTTCCAAATTACCAACTCATAAAATGGTTTTTCATTTTCTAGAATCTGATATACAATATGCTTGGTCAATATGTCTGGTGATACAAATCTCTGACAGAAGCACAATGTAGAACAAATAAGCCCGGTGGTAAAAATAATATATAGCAATTTTTGCATCAGAACTTTTATTTAAAAAGTATATCAGATAAAGTGTATAAAGGGGAAAGGTACTTGTATTTGCATATCATGGCAAGAACTTCCAATGCATGAAAGGGAAAGACATTAGATATGTTATGATCAAGTTTGCATCAGATTTTCTTTTTTTAATTCCTAATCTTTTGTTTCCAGGAATAAAGTGACACATTATTGAACACTTACCTGGTCATGCTCACAATTGTTAAATGTATGAGTTATACACCAGGCACATGTCTGTCATTATTTATTAGCCAAATAAAAAGAAACATATTTTGATTGAATGCAGACACTTAATTTTTTTTTTTACCTAAAATTAAAAATATATTAGGAATCTGAATATTAAAGCGTGCTTTTCCTTAAATTCTTTATGCTTTACATGTCTCTTAATTACAAAACAATACTGTTAGTGCTTTTTCATCCAAAGAGTTGAACTTTAAATGTCTACTATAGAAAATCTTCCAGTGTGAACCTTGGGTTAATATGACATCTTTATACAACCAACACCTGTTATCTACAGAATGAGAAGCCAGTTAATATGGGAATCAAATGAGGGATCCACACAGTTTATGTTAGAAATCAATGGCGTAAAAGGAATCAAATCAATTCTTGTCAAGACTTAAGGTTATATTAAAGCTAGATGGTGCTAGTGAACCGTGATTATATGGCTCAAAAACTTAGATCAGTAGGTTTTGAAACAATAAAATATATATGGTATGATTCTGAAGATTGAATGGCCTTTGAAAATGACACGCTATTATTGCTGGGAAATGGGAACTATTCAATTAACTCAAGTCTTAATGAAAGTGGATGAAGCATCTCGTTAGTGGGGATAAGGGAGAAGGGGTGGAAGTGTATATTATTGAGTAGGCAAATATTATCCTTATAGAGCATCTGTCTGTTGTTGTTCCCAGAATAGATTGCAGCAGAAATACTAATATACATACACAACATCTCGAAGAATCAACAGCATATGGGAAAGAAGTTTACCGGGGAGTATGGCTGTCGCGAGAGACGGAGAAGACCGGAATCAACGAGATGTGCAAGGCTTGAGAGCTCGGAATCGAAGCCGACCGGCGAGTGGCAATAGAACAAGGCAACTCCAGCGCCTGCGAGGGAAGGAGCAGGATGAGGAAAGGGGGAGTGGGTGGGGCGACGAGGGTTACAGAGGGAGAAGAGAAATGGGAGAGTTAGGGTTTTTTTGTTAGATGAGATAGTATAAAAATAAAAATAAAAAACATATAAAAACATTATAAGCGGGTCGGGCGGGTTTATGCGGGTTTTAAAATTTTTGACCCGCCACCCGCCCGCCCACAGGCGGGTTGAGAAAATTTAAAACTGTTGAGAAAAAAAATTAAAACAAAATCACGGGTCACAGGCGGGTCACGGGCGGGCCAGCGGGCGGGTCGGGTTGAGCATTTTTTATGCTCACCCCTAGTGTAGATCGAAATATAATTTACAAATTTATTAACTTAAAATTTTAAAGCACTTATTCCGACATTTCACACGCATATATACAACGCATATCATGCATGAATTAATATTTGTATGTCAAAGTGTGATAGTTCTTATTCAACTATTTGGTATGGCAAAGTTCAATTTTTTAATATTGAAGCTGACTATGAGTTCTTGTCTGACGTGAAATAAAAATTCACATGCCAATCAAAATTCAAATATTTTATTCAACATCAGTTCACGAGGCAGGCGACTTTCTTATTACTTTAAAAAAATCAAATGATAACAGGAAATCAGAATAAGGGATGGGACCAGACCAATAATTAATTTTAAAAAAATCAAATGATAACAAGGAAATCAGAATATGGGATGGGACCAGACCAATAATTACTTCGGGTATCTCCCACTACTACTGTGCTTTTATGCAAGGCCAATGAGGCTCTAGTTGCAGTTGTTGTCACTTCACATAATCTTCCATCTCAGGCAACTGAAGTTGATTAGGTAGGCAACCTTTTTAGGGAGCTACGGAAATTTCCATGTACTATGAATCAATAATGTGCATTACCTACCCACGTGTAGCAAAAGAGTCATACTTATTAATAATGAAACTGGTTATGGTATGGATAGAACCCATTATGCTTTTTCCTTTCTCAAAGTATGTTACAACGAACAGTAACAAGGTAAAAGTTTATGTGATCATTACCAGAGAGCATCTGTTGATGCATCTCCCATCAAAAAATAAAAACAATAGTATTATTTCAGGATGTTACAAAATCAGTTTCCCCAATTTCATCCATAATTCTCTATAGCTTTGATACTACTTATCCCTATTTACACAGAAAGAACCCCAAGACATTGCTGCTAAAGCTGCAAATTTTGAGTCCCCCCCTTGAACTTCATCTGCCAAAGTATCTTCATGATGCCTTAATCACCCTGCATTGGTTGCAATCAGTCAACAAGATTAAGGAATGAATTCAATAAAAACTCTATTCCCATAACTTACAATTTAAATTATTCATATAAATAAGAAAAGTAAAGCTTCTTAATCTTGCGGAATAGAAGAGATATAAGTAATAGCACAAGTACATCAACATGGTTAAGGGCTTTGTGGGTTGCTAAAAGATGAAATTTACATACTATTTTGGGGAGTTTGGATTTCTGATTTTTTTGATGTCATCCATCTTAGCCATAACTGATCCCTTCTATCTAGTTGCTTCTCTCTTCATTTTTCTGGACTCTACTTCAGTTGCTTTCGTCAACGTGTCAATCCTCTTGATGATCACTTGCAAATTGAAGTAGCATGTATGTTCAACATATAGATTTTATTTATTCAATTATTCTAGGGTGTGGGGGATTAGTGGATAGGGGAGGATGGCACTTCACCTTGGTTTTTTCATCATGCTTTAAATTTATTAAAGAAACTTAGTTAATTAATTTAATTAGAGGCTTAATTGCATTACTTGAAAGTTTTTGGGGTTAAAATATAATTCGAGAGGGGGGTTAATTGAAGGAATTAGGGGTTCTAGGGGCCAAATTGGTAAATTAGAGAGTTAGAGGTTGAGATTGAAATGTTCGAGGGTCAAATTGAAGAAATCGAAAGATACAAGGATTCAATTGAAGCTTAGGAGGGTGAAATTGAAAAGAATGAAAGTTGGAAGGACCGGATTTTGACAAAATAGGAAATTTTCAATTCTACAGTGAACCGAACTATGGAACCCATAATGTGCTCAATTAGGACTAAATCATTGTGTGATTTTTGTGTATTTGAGCACATTGAGTATGGACGAATCGAACCCCTCCATCAATTGCAAAAAAAAGGAGTGAAATTTGAGAAAGAATTGAGTTGGTTTAGTCGGTCGGGTTGTCTGTGACTGAGCTGAATTTACTAGAATTATTTTGATTGATTTTTCTTTGATTAAAAGGGTTTGGATGGTTCACCTAATCGAGTTGAACAACTCTTGGCCTTTGATTGTTTGAGGTAAGTTGTAAATCCCATGATTTTAGTATATTTTGCTACTAGGTTGCCAAATGGGTTAAGAAAACAGACCTGGATGCGTCCAGGTTTGCTTAAGTCAAAACAGGTGAGTCAGCTCGATTCATTGAGTAGACTAAACCTGAGTGGGCTAGTTGGGTAGGCCATGTTGGGCCAGGCCAATGGGCCCAGGCCTAGTGAGTTGGGCCAGCACAAGTTAGGGTGGACTGGGCCGGGTCTTGGGTGGGTCGACATTGGCGAGTTGAATCAGCAAAACAGCTTAGCAACGAAATTGGAATATATTATCCCAAGGTTGGGATAAGGTGAATCAAACAGAATTTGGAATAGCATAACCGAGGTAGGGATAGGCTGTCTAAGGGAAATTAGGGTTTCTAGTTGATAAACAAGCCCAGTGATGGTTCAAGTCTGACCAGTCGGCTCAGTGGTCATTTTAACTCAGATTTGAGAAGTTGAACGAATCCTAATTCAGGAGGATCAAATCTTCTAGACCAAGTTGGTTTGGAGGAGGTCGTTTTGGCTGAAAATTTAGCATTTTTAGTTGAACTGGCCTGATTATAGGGTTTCTAGGCCGATTTAGAGGCTTTTGTGGTCGATTCAGCTTTGTTTTAAGTGGTTCTTTGCTGATTTAGTCTAGTTTCTAGGGTTTTGAGGCTAGTTCAATCTAATTTTGAGGTGTTTGTGGCCAGTTCAAGCCAGTTTAAGGCAATTTTAGGTTGATTTGAGGGTTTTAGAGGCTGGTTCACTAAGGTTCAAAGATCTTTAAGTGAATTTAAGGAGTGATCTTAAGTAGCATGAGCCTTGGATGTTGGGTAGTGAGCCTTAAAATACGTGCTAGCGTTTTGGAATGGGATTTGAGATTAATTTTCAATAATGGAGACCTTTTCTTGTGTCGATTTTGATGTTAGTTATGATTTTTATGTTATTATGATCACAGATACGCAGGTGGAAGTACACCTGGATCGGTGAGTCAAGTGGAGGTGACTTGAGATTTCTTTTTGGCTCATTTTTTTACTGTGAGTAATAATACCCCTTATATGCATACATTTTCTTACTGTGTTTTCTGGCATAAATCATGTTATGGTTTGTGAACTGTATTTTATTATATGTTCACATTTGGAATATGTGTTATATGATTTGTGAATAGTCAGTGAGTTATATTAATATATTGACATCAATATTTGAGATATGGACTGTATATGTGTATATACCTATTTTGACTCATATGTGGGGAGTTGTGCTATGTGCTCAAGTTGTGTTGCTCCGATCATGAGATGGGCATGTGATACCCACAAATTCTTCTTGGGCATTTCTCCAGAGCCATATTTCTTTTTCAAGCTACTAACTGCATTAATTTCTATGCTTGAATTAAGCATTTCTCTCCCTACATTTGGCTACCACAGAAGAGAGATTTTGTTGGTAGTGGAAACTCTAGCCTGTGGAGTAGATCTTTTTCTTAGCCCAGTGTTGCTTGACAAGAACCCAAATATATGACTAGAATTTTCAAGTTTTGAAGAGCCACAGAATGAACTAGGAATCAATCAAGACATAAATGGCTAGCTAGGGCTATCAGTGGAGTAGACTTTAATATGAATCCGATTTGAATTCGATCTGATTATTTAATATTTTTAATCGATAAAAGATTTATAATCCGATTATAAAAGTCCGTAATCCGAAATAACTAAAGCGAATATGGATTTAGTCTGATTCGATTTGTTAAAAATCTGAATCTGAATATTTTAATATATATATTGTACATACAATATATATGATATATAATATGGCATAATATTATATATATCACAATATAAAGACTTGGATTAATAAATTATTTTCTTCCCAAAAATAAAAATAGAAGCATATTTTATTTTTTATAAAAATAAAATTAAAAAATATGTATATTGATGGATTAAATATAATTATTATATATTACTCGTAAGCTAATTTCACTACAAGAAAATAGAGGATCACTGACGAAATTTACCAACGCAAAATATTTCATCGGAATACAAATAGTATTTCTGACGAAAACTAGCATGGGTAATCTTCCCGATGCAACCATCGACACCAAAGGGCATCGAAATAAAAAAAATATTACCGACACAAATAATTGCATTGGCAAACATTTCAAATTAAACGGTATTTTACCAATGCAAAAATTTCGTCAGTAATATATATAAAAAAAAAGAAAATAAAATAATTAAATTTACCGACGTAGTTTTGGTGTCGATAAAAACATTATAAAATTACCGACGCAATATTTGTGTCGGTAAGCTATGCAAAATTATGAAATATTTTTTTTTTTATAACCTATTGATGCAAGGCTGCTGCGTCGGTAAGTTCATTGGGATTGAAAGTTTCGTGGGGTTCAAGGGTCAATTACCAATGTAGTTGCGTCGATAATTTGAACTAGTGCGTCAATAACAGATTCCACATTGTTCAAGGCACGAAAATCAAACAGTTACCGGCACAAAATTACCGACGCAGTGCATCGGTAATTCGTGTATATCTTGGCCCCTTCCCTCGACTTCCATTTCCCTCTTTGTTCTCTCTCCCATTTTGCTCTCTCCTGCTCTCCTCTCTTTGCTTTCCATATCCCATTTCGTTTGCTCGTCACCGTTCGCTTGTCGCCCATCCAATCATCACTGTTGCCGCGTTGCACCCCATTGCACTACCCTGCTGTCGCACTGCACCAATATGATCGTTTAGTTGTTTGTAATTTTTGTACATTCAATGGTTATGTGTTATATATATATATATATATATACTTGCTTATATACATGCTTGTTATGTTTTTTTGGTAATTTTTTTTTAGTTATATGTGTCTTTATTTTTTTCAGTTTAGTGAAGGATTGGGCCAGCCCAACCATTGGGCTGGCCCAACTTGGTGCAGCCTAGATGGGCCCGTTGGGCTAGGTCAACCCCTGGGCTAGCCAATTACTGGGATGGGCCGACCTAGCCTAGCTAGCTGGCTAGGCCGACCCAACCCACTGGGGGGGCCTGGTGGGCCTAAAAAATATATATAAATATTTAAAATATTAAAATATTATTTAAAATAATATTTAAAATATTATTAACAAAGGTCTAATAAATAGTATTAATTTAAAATATTGTTTAAAAAAATAAAATAAACTTATGAAATAAAATGTTATTAGAATATTTTTTAATAAAGTATTTTTAAAAATTATGCTAGTTAATACATTAAAATATTACATAATTGATTGAAATAATATTTTAATTATTTATTTAATGACTAAAGAAATATATTTTAAAATATTAATTAATAAATATTATAACTACAAATTTAATGAATTAAAAGTCAAAATTAAATAAATTTATTGTTTTGTAATGTTAATCAAAAATATTATTTAATGATTAAAGAGATATATTGAAATTAATATTTATTAAATATTATAACTATTAATCTGTTGAATTAAATTTCAAAATCAAATAAATTTAATGAAATAAGATACTATTATAATACTATTTAATGTACAAAAATACTTTTTAATGATTAAAGAGATATATTTCAAAATCTAATAAAAGTAATTCCAAAAATTAATTTAATTTGTTGAAATCAAATCAAATAAATTAATATCTGAAGAAGTGAATAATTTTTTATTCAGCATGAAAAAGTAAAGTTCTAAAACACATATAATAATATTAATAATAATTCTTATAATAATAGTAATGAGTTAAATTAAAAATATATTCAATAAATTTTTAAAAAATAATAAATTAAATCAAACTAAATCAAAGTTAAATGAACCAAAATTTTAAATTTATTCAATTTTCTGTCAAAACATTTAATATTCTGTTTGGATTTAAAAACTTAAAAGCCTTCTAAAACATTAAATTAAGATTATTAGAATAAAAAATTCTTGTAGTAAATCCAAAAATGAAAGCCGTCTAAAACATGAAATTAAGATTATTAAAATAAAAACTAATTGTAGTACAATATTAATAATATATTATAAAAAGCGCGTCATATCGTAAATCAAGGTAAATCACATAAATTCAAATTAATCATAATGATGAAGTAAATTTTTGGAAATGTGTTGTATTTAAGTAGTTATATGATTAATTTGATTAAAATAAAATTTTGAACATTATAACAAATAAAACATATTTTTGTTGATTATTTATAAATATGAAAATTCCAGAACATCGTCAATGGATATATAATAGGATCCATGCAGGTAGAAGGGGATTGAAATCGAAATTTGTGAATGGTGTTGATGAGTTCCTTTCCTATGTTTGCTAACAACCAGAATTCATAAGAAAGATGTTGCTTAGGTCTCCTTGTATTAAATGTAAATGTCTGAAATATTTCGAACTTAATACAGTCAAGGTACATTTTTGTCAAAAGGAATTTATGGAAGGGTATTGATATTGGACTTATCATGAAGAGGAGGCCAATGTTGAAGTAAGTAGGGCTTATGATGCTAGTGGTTCTTTGGGTAATCAACCTGAGAATCTAAATAGATACTAGGAGATGATATATGATTCTAGTGGGCTTGAGTATCATGCTCATTTTGAGTAGAGAATGGAGGATGTTCCTAATACTGTTGCTCAAAAGTTTTTTGACTTACTGAATGCAGCAAATAGACCATTATGGCAGGGGTCTTGTCATTCTGAATTGTCTATTGCAACTAGAATAATGATCATCAAGTCTAATTTGAATGTTGCGCAATAGTGTGTTAATTCAATGGTTGGGCTTATGCGTGAGACGAATCTTATGGAGAATATTCGCATACCTCAATCTCATTACGAGGCTAGAAAATTGGTGTCAAAGTTAGGATTACAAGTTATGAAAATTGATTGTTATGAGAATGGTTGTTTGTTGTACTACAAAGATGACATTGATGAACTTTCATGTAAATTTTGTCAAAAAACTAAGGTATCAACCACATAAAGTAGGAAGGGGAAATTTTAAAAATATGGCAGTAAAGTCGATGTACTATTTGCCACTTAGTCCAAGATTGCAAAAGTTATATGCATCAACGAGTTCTTCACCTCATAAGAGATGGCACTATGAAAATAAGTAACCTCGGAGTGTTTTAAGCCATCCATCAAATGGGGAAGCATGGAAGCAATTTGATAAAGTATATCCTGACTTTGCAATTGAGCTTCGGAATATAAGGCTTGGATTATGTTCTGATGGTTTTACTCCATTTAGTCAGTCGTCCAGATCATATTCTTGTTGGCTTGTAATTGTCACTCCTTATAACCTTCCACCATAAATGTGTATGACAAAACCTTACATGTTTTTGACATGTATTATACCTGGATTGAAAAATTCCAAGAGCTTAATTTATATTTATTTGTAGCCTTTGGTTGATGAATTGAAGTTGTTGTGGCATATAGGTGTTTTGACATATGATGTTTGTACAAAACAAAATTTTATGTTGCGTGCAGCTATAATTTGGACAATCAATAACTTTTTTTGCATATGAAATATTGTTTGAGTGGATAACTGCTAGTAAATTGGCTTGCCCTTATTATATGAAGAAAACAAAGACTTTTACTTTAAAGCATAATTGTAAGAATTCATAGTTTGACTGTCATTGTCAATTTTTGTCGTGTGATCGTGTATTTAGGAGGAATAAAAGAGATTTTATAAAGAATACGGCTGAGACTGAATTGTTGTATTTTTTGTTTTGCATGTTTTGTGATAGTGAATTTTCTGCTAGCTTTTTGAGTAATTAATGTGTTTTATTTGATTGTATAATAAGTTTAGTTCTTTTCTTAATTTTGGAATTATAAAGGTTATTGAAAATAAAAATTACATATCAATTTAAATAAAAAAATTATATATTAATTTAAAATAAGTTAAGTAATAATTCATTCTATCTTATGTAATTTTAAAAAAAGAAATTATATATATCTATCAATATAGATGGATTCTAAGCGTAGACTTGATAAGGTAAGGGGATAGATACTAGCCGCTCAAAAAAACGACATGATTCTCCTGTATACCACCCCTTAAGACCTTTGCTGCTAGTTATTATTAGGGAGCCCATTGATCTTACCCGTGCTTATTATGATTACGGGGCCCCACATTCTTAGTACGTGTCGCGACCTTCTTAGTTCATGCCTACTCTTGGATACATTCCTATTCCATCTACTATTGGAGGACCTACTTCACCGGCATCTGCCTGCAGTGCACCTACCTCTACTGATAGTGCTTCTCTTTCAGTCCCCGTACTGGATTCTTCTCCGTCTGACCTTACTCGAGTCAGATCATCTACCACATGTTCTAACAGTTCTGGGAAGACGCTAATCAGGCTCGTTGGCGACGTCGGGTAAGTATTAATTATTTATTATTCAAAAATTTTGATAAGTATTTCTTAATGCATCAATTATTAGTATTGATTTTTTAATTTTTTGCTGTTGTAGATTTCATTCTTCAACGGCTGCTGCTCATGCTATCACAGCAGTCATTCAGTCAAAGTTAACATCGTATTATCCCATATGGAGGGCAATTTCTTGTGATTTGTGGTTTGATGAGTTTCGGGTTCGTATTTCAATGCAATCATTGTTAAATATTATTTTATCTGTAATATTAATTAATATTTTATTAACTGTTTATTTCTGTTTTTATGCAGAAATATTGTACATGGGATCCATGAGACGAGCCAGCCATTAGACAGATATTTAGTACTTGTGGATCTCATAAATTTTATGATATGCTTCGAGATGCCCAGATTAGAGGCAGACTAAACTGGATCCCGCCTTTTGTGTGTGAGGAGCTTCAGACTTATTGGAGAGGAGAGAGGTTTACTAAGATAAACTCCCAAAATAAAGGGAACCACTGTTCAGAAAAAGGCGGTTCTCTCTACATATGAGGCTCTATTCCTCCACATGAGCATGCTATGAAGATGTTAAGTTCTATTCCTCCACATAAGTTTTATTATTATCCGATAGTTATAAATAATCACAATATTTTTATTATGTATTGCAGGAAAAAGAGACCAAGAGGACTCCCCATTTTTTTTAGGTTTTTAAGCATACTCATGTTAGGCAGAAAGATAGTGAGGAGGTGTGGATGGACCAGCGATCGAATAAGACTTATGTAAGTAAATTTTATTTAACATAACATATTTAATTATATTATTTATTAAATTTTATGTAAGCATACTTATATCATTTATTAACTTTTTATAATTAACATCTTTAATTATTAAACTTATTTTATGATATACTTTGTGTATGTAGGCTGACTTTCAGGCTGCCTGATCCTCCTAGTCGACACCTGAGGAGATGTCTACTCTAAAGTCTCAGCGAATGGCAGACACTGAGCTATGGGAGAGATGCGTTGGGGGGAGAGCCTTTGGCAGTGTATACGGTCTTGGACAGTAGAGTTCTTCTCAGTTAGTCCACTATCCTCCATCTGATAGTACAGATCAGTTTATGAGATTGGAGGTGCAAACTCTCTGTTAGGAGAATTAGGAGTTTCGGGAGAAGATGGGGAGTGTGGAGCTTGCCCTTCATAATCTGTATAAGATGATTAAAGGGATGAGGTGCACACTACTCGGTTAGCCATGCCTTCCGGTGCTTGCTCACGATTTTGACTTTTTCTCATCTTAGTCAGGCGATGGTGACTGTCGGGAGTGATTTTTAGTTTTTTGAGATCTTATTTCATATGTTTAGTGACATTATTTTATGTTTGTAATGAGACATTTGAACATCATTTATGCACATGTTATTTCAATTTTATGTAAGTGCCTTAAATGAATTATTATAAAATATATATTTTAAAAATATGTAAAATTAATAATAAATAAATAATAAAAACTAAATAATAATAATTTCATAAAATTAAAAATAAAATTATATAATATAATATTAGCATAAATTTAATAATTAATAATAAATAATTGAATTAAAAAAATTCATTTTTTTTCTGATGCAAATATGCGTCGGAAAATTCTGGTGCAACCTACGTTGGAAAATTCAGACGCAGATTGCGTTGGCGCACGTTTTTGTCAAAAATTTCTAATGCAACTTGCTCTAGAAAGTTCCGGCACACTTTGCATCGGAAATTTCCGATGCATGTCTTGCACTGGAAATTTCCAACACATGTTTTGCATCAGAAATTTTTGATGTAAACTAACGTCTGTAAATTCTGACGAAGGATGTTTGTCAAAAATTTTCGATGCATTTTACGACCCATTTTTGGTCGGAATTTCTAACACAATGAAGTTGTGTTGGTAAAATTTTTTTGACGACCCATTTTTTGACGAATGGTTTTGCGTTAGTTTTTGCGTCGGTAACTCTATTATTGACGCAATTTTCTCTGTTACTGACCTTTTTTTTACGTCGTTAATTCTCTCTTTTCTTGTAATGCTTTACACATTTGTAGTGGATCAAATACAATTAGATTATAGTTTTATATTTTATAAAAGAGAAATGATCAATTAATACTAGTGTGGGTATAAAATATTTATAGCAAATTTTATACAGTTGATTTCATTAAAATCAATGGATAAAATTAATTAATATTTTAAAAAGAAAAATAAATGTAAATTAATATAGTGCAAGCAATTCTAATTAATCCTATCCATTGAATTTGACCAAATAGATGTTGCAATTATATTAGTTTCAATTGATCTCTTCTTATTCCACAATTCGGATTCAGATTTTTATTTTAGATATCAAATTTTATTCAGATTTAGATATGGTAACACCAAGCACATATCCTATAGGATTTCGGGTTGAATTTGGATAAAGTATACTACTATCGGATTCAAATCCAAATTTGCCATGATTCAATCTGAATTGGTCCATTGACATACCTATGCCTAGCTAATATAAGCTAGAATGTTCATACATAGATATAAAAAACACTCTTGCATGTAATCAAGAAATCTGGTGTTGGTAATCACGGGTAGCATTGGTAGCTGCACCACCATTTAGAATGGCCTCCTCAAGTTCCTCGATGGTTTGAGTAAGCTTTTCAACCTCTAGAACCTTTTGAAAATTTTTTCTAGTCTAGGATTCTATTCTCTTTTTGCATATTTATATACTCAAATTGGGCAATTTATTAAAGAGTCAATGGACACATTAAGCATAGGAAAGTTTGGCTGCCTAGCATATTTCAATCTGTCTCTTTAGCTCAAAGTTACAATTCTGAACCTCCTTTACTATTAAAGTTCTTTCTAAAGCACTCCTCAAAATCTTCTCTGCCTCAAGTAGAGATGCTTCTTTAAACTTCATAAGCCATTCCAAAGCCTTTTTATCTACTTGCAAAGCAACAATCTGAAAAGGTCAAAAGAAAAAGTAGAGAAAATGGAAAATATTAGGATGGGGGAAGATATAGCATGAACGTCAACCTATGCATCATAGAAAAACCTACTTTCCAAGCATCATGGTTACCTCTTTTTTGTATATTTTGATGTCAGATTCAAGAGGAGCAACAATAGACTTAGTTGAAACTGAATCATCATCCCTTTGATTTCTGTGGACCCTTAAAGAGTTGTTTCTACAGCATACTAGGCCGCTAGTGCTTCTTTTTTCTCATCTACTAGCTTCTTTATTTCAAGATTCTACAGGGGTAGAGATCAAAAATTGCATTTATTTAACCTCACTGGCATAGACTAAAAATGTCTTATAGCGTATATTTAAAATAAACGCAAAAACACTGACATACCTTCTCTTCAAGAAGATTCTCAATAATCTTTAGCTTGTCTAATTTGTTGGATTTAATTGTGAGCTGGAAAATGCACGTAATGGTTCAAGACGCTATCATATATTACCCCATGAAAAGATGGCAAAGTGTTTATGGATGTAAAACTACTCTCTCTCCATAATCTATTAGATATCATAACAATCATACATTTATAAGCATCCTATTGCTCAGAAAAATTCTGTATTTAGGCTTATGTTAATCCCATTACCTCTTCTGTAGCTTTATCCTTCAGCACTTCAGTAGCATGCAAAGCCATGATTTCGCTTTAAGCAACTCCCAACTCTCTACCCTTCTCTAGGATGTGAATCATAATTACTACCACAAGATTTTGAATTTGTTAGCTAGCTTTTTCAATTTAGTAATCTGAACATATAATCATTCAGAACAAGGATAGCTAGTTAGCTTTCATTAGTAATGGTAAACTAACATATTTAACAATCCAAGCAAACTAAATACAATGTGATCAAGATTAAAAGACTGTTTCTAATTGTTCAAATCAAAATCCAAACTATCACCTGAATGTCAGGAACAAACATCATTATTTTCCTAAAGAATCAAACTATTTCATTGTTACCTATTTCGATTTGTCTCTCCAAAACCAATGGCCATAATAGGTCCATCTCATGACATACAGTGAATGCCCAAGACACCCTGCCTTAATCTTGAATTCAGGGTCTAGCCACAAAACAAAAGGCTCAAAACTCTGAAAGTACAGTACCTAGATCGCCTAGTATGGTAGAATATGCAATAGCCGTCATTAACACATTGGCCACTTGAAACTATCTCCAAAAGAACACTGGTTTCACGTGAGTTGTACAAACAGGGGCTAGAAGGGTTGGCAGACTTGACCAACAACCAAGTTCATACGTTAAAGCCTCTCATTGATATGTCTACTACAAACAAAAATCGGCAATATAAAGCTAACCATAGAAGAGTACATACACAAAACATAAGTAAAGGGTTCGGAAACACGTTGAACAAAAGATAGGAAGGGAACAAGAGGGGGAAACCTTTGATTTGGTTCTACAATTTATGGATCTCTAATACAACAGGGTCTATGTGAGCAAGAGAAAGCGCTTCCACTCTATGTTCCTCCATAGCTAATACTTTTGATTTCTCTTAATGTGGCGATCACAAATGCAGAGAGCATAAACCTAGTACTGAGTGTAATGACAACCAATGCAGGGTTTATGGCCTAATATAAGATGGCTTTGATGAGGAACTTTTTGTTTGTGCATGTGTCTGAAAGTGAGAGATAGAAAGAATTGGTCGCAAAGAGAGGGATGGTTTTCCCCTACCAAGAAGCAGTACCAAAAGGACTAAATCGCAAGTTGGCCCAACTGGCTAGCCAGCCTCCTCTTTGACCAGTAGTCGTTGCATTTTTAATGACACATAACCATAATTTAAGCAAAAAAAGAAACGTCCAATTTCACAATGAAGTGACAAACAACCAACCTTATCCCGAAAAAATTTGAAATAAATTCATTAATGTCAAGAGCATGCAATTCTTTAGTGGCAATCTATAACTCCTACTCCTCCTCTTAATCATATTTTTATGGGTTAACAAAGATAAATAATAAATTTTTGATTATGATCTGGACTAGACCATGAGAAACTGTTCTTCCATGAGATATCTAATTTGTTGCAACCTTTTTATAAGGTATAAAAACAAAATAAACGAATAGATAGAAACTTACATCAAACTTAATTATTTGATTGCCAATTTGTGTAGCAATTCACTGTTGATAATAATGAGATTTTTTTTATTTTTAGGTATTTAAAATACAAATTTAGTTATCTATCAAAGAAGAAGAAAATAAAAAGAGCAAAGAGAGAGAGAGTTTGTGCAAAATAATAAGTAAATTTCCATCATTCATTATGTTCTTCACGGAGTACTGCATAGTGTTAGCTTCATCTATGCTAAAACCTTCCATAGTAAATCTTAAAATTTGGCTTCAAGGTGGAAACAAATCTAGATAATAGAAGAGGGAGCCTACATCTTTGCTTGTAAGTATTTGGACTCTATATATCACCAAAATAAGTAGAATAGAAAAAAAAAAAAACATGAAACTGATGAGGATGTACATTTGCCATATGGCTTCCCCCTTGAGCATTCGCAGTGGTTGTTTCTAGTGAGGCCACCAAAGGGAGAATCCACACCACCCTTTACTAGCACCTTCTTTAATTAATATTCTGGAAGAATCTGCCGCCTTTCTTCACCAACACTTCCTTATAATCGAAGTGAGAAAGGCACAAAAATTGCAATAGAATCCCAAATAATGAAAACAGTTATTGATTAAGATACAATGTTCTTGATTAATAAAAAGTCCAATAACCATCCTCCCAAAATGATATCAAAATGTCAAATGAAGGGTTTTCCTTTATCAATTGTTTTGAGTGGATAAATTAAGGTAATGAAGTGGTTAATGGTCATTATTCCAACCTAATAACAATGTTTATTGATGATGTTACACATAGTGCATACATGTAGGTGCTTAATTTTAGGTTTGAATTTGAATCAAACACCATCAAGACAAGATCCAAGTGGCGTACAATCAAATAAACCTTAGTTGACTCAGGAAAGAGAAAAAGGAAATACTCTTTGAGGCCATATTTAATTAGCACAGAAGTTCTTTACTCTTTTCTAATAATGGTTGAACCTCTTAAAACTAGTGATCAATTGTAATAACCCAATTTATAAAAAAAAATTGATTTTTGGCAAATTAATTGGGTTTAAGGGCTTAATTGCTAAAATTAAAAGAAGTGAGGGTCAAATCATAATTCTGGATGGTAAAATTGCAAAAATTATAGGTTTGGGGGCTAATTTGAGAAATTAGAAAAGGTTAGGGTAAAATTGAAACTGTCAGGGGTTAAATTGAAAGAATTAAAAAAGGCAGGGACTTGATTTGAAGTTCAAAAGGGTGAAATTGAAGAAAATAAAAGTTAGAGGGACTAGATCACGAATGAAGAGGAAGTTTCAGTCTTACAATAGATCGAAACTGTTCATGCCATACTGTGATCATTCAAGCCACTTTTCGAACTTTTGATGGCTTATTTATGTGTGTTAGGTATTGACAACTTGTTTACCTCAACCAATTTTGTGCTTCGAGTAAGATTTGGAGAGAAATTGAATGTGTTCCAGCCGAATGGTCTATGAGTGGCTGAAGTGAGTTTCTTGGATTTTTGATGCTTTGTGATCATTTCAATCAAATTAAAGCATGTATATCAGTTCGTCTGGTCCAGAACTACGACTTTTGGTCATTAATTGATCTGGGTATGTCCTTAGATCTAGAATTTTTGAGGTTTTTGGCTTCGGGTTTGTTCTAAAAAATCCAAGTTGGGAACCAGGTTGGCAGAGTCTAGATTTGAGTGAAGAATACAGGCTCAAATGGCATCCAGCTCCATACTGAGTTGACCTAGCTAAGTTGACTCAACTCTTTAAGTCGACTCAGTCTAGTTGGGCCAGTTGGGCCCGAGGGGGCTAGGCTGGTGAGTTGGGCTTGGGCTTGACTAGCTTGGATTAGGCCAATGAGTGTGGCCCATGGTGTTGGGCTGGCCCAAGGAGAGAAGGGTTGGGCCGAGTTGAGTGAGTTGACTCGGTGAATTAACTTGGCCCAGTGATCTAAATCGGTGGATTGACTTAGTAAGTCAACTTGACATATTGAATCTGGAATATGCTATCCTAGGGACAAAATAGAAAAAAATTAGAATAGAATAACCAAGGCTAGGATAAGGTATTTAGGGTTTTGGATTAAGGATAGAAATAGTTCAAAGGCTAATTCAGTGGAAAATTGGCGAGCTCAGTGGAAATTTAGACCAGTTCTAGGAAGGTAAGACTAATTCACACCTTTGGGATGTCTAGTTCATCAGAAAACCAGTAGGCTTAGTGCGGTTTAAGCTAGTTTTGTGTGTAAATGACTTGGTTTAAGGGTTTTAAGGTTGGTTCAGACTAGTTGTTGGGTATTTGATGTTAGTTTAGTTCGGTTCTTGGGTATTTAAGGCTAGTTTAGTCCGATTTTGGGGTAGTTAAGGTCGGTTCAATTTAGTTTTGAGGTGATCAAGACCGGGTCAAGCTGGCTTAGGGTAGTTTAAGACTAGTTCAAGCCAATTCAAAGGCTTTAGAGATCGATTCGACAAGGTTTAAGGGGTTTTATGGGAAATGGTTTGTGTTCTTGAGTCGTGTGAGTTTCGGGTGATGGGAAATGAGCCTTAGGATGCGTGTATGAGTTTTGGAGTGGGTTTTGAGTCCAATTTTGAGTGGCCGAGTCTTTTCTTGTGTCAGTTTGAGTTGTGATTTTGATTGTGTGCTATTGTGGTTGTACATACACTAGCAAAGTTGCAAGGTGATCACTGAGTCGTGGTGGGCGACTAGGGTTTTGACTTGGTTTTGATCTATGAGTGATGATATCCTTTTTATATATGTGTTTTCTAAATGTGATTTATTACATGGATACTATTTGATGCATTTGATATTTTCATTATATGAGAAATTACTAGGATATGTATTGATGTATTGTGAAATTTACAATGAGCCTGCATATCACTTGTTTGTTATCCATATGTTGCTTTATGAATTGTATATGTGTATATGCAAAATGTTTTATATAAATTTGTGGGGAGTAGTATTGTGATGTGATTGGGGACATTAGGGGCTCGATGGAGTACGGTGATTTATAGCGTTTAGTGATGAGTGCCCTGAGTCTGGTATAAGGCCGTGGTGCCTCAAGCATGATAATCATTGTTGTGATGAGATTGGGGACGTCAGGGGCTTAGCTAAATGAAAATAATCCATAGCATCCAATGGTGAGTTTCTTGAGTCTGGTGTGAGGTTGTGGTGCCTTAAGTATGATACACTCTACTGTGTGATATGATGACTAGATATGATGACACTCCCACGTATATGTTTTGATAAACTAATACTACCCATTACGTATGCATATGTATATTTTGGTATACACTGTGGTGCATATCTTAACATGGCTAAAATATGTATCATCTATTATTTACTAAGTTTCACCACCCACCCTTTTATTATCTTCTAGATTGGGTTGACTGTTCATTTTCCAGCTAGAGTTTGGTGCCAAAGTCAATTTTTCCTACTGACTGGTTATATGTATGGGCATGATTCATTTTGTATCATTTTGTACTCTGGATTCTCCTTTGTTTTTCAGAAAGGATTCTAGTTATGTACGAAGAGTTGAGTTATGTTTTATGTTATGTCGATACAATATAAGTATGTTGGTTGTAAGGTTTACTAAAGTTGGTGACCCTAATATTAGTCAAGGGCCCAGGTTTGGGTTGTGACATAATATACAGATGTATCATAATAAAGTTAGTGTTAGCCTCAAAGTTTTATATTTATTTTAATAATGATAAAACAAATTAAAATTATTATATATTTATTTATATAATGAATAATATGGACAATTTATAATATTAAATTTATTGTTTAACTACATGCATTACTTGTACTAGATTGTGAAGCTATTAAATTAGACATATGTGAAGTAAATTAATTATATCTTACTATAAAAAAGTCAAAAAATTATAAAGTTAATTTTATATAAAACTACACTCAAATATCTTTATGTTGATATATAATTCATCATATATATTATTTTGTATTAAAGCAATTTATTATATTAATCTCATATATTATTTTCTGAAAAAGTCATTTTTGAAATCTGCATGATATTTGTTTTAATTAGTAAAAATATAACTTATAGTATAAATAAAATTTTGAATTAATTTTATTTGTAAAGTAGACGTGCTGAGTTTTAAATGCATATATTATATGCACATTTTACACTTATAGATTGTCAAATATAATTTTTCAAAGTGGGCCTTTCTGCTGAGTTACACTGTCAGCAGACAAAATGAGTATAGTACAATATTTTTATCATATCTCAAAATATAAAAGTCAAATTTATACGAATCCAATTTTAAATGAAAGTAAACGTTATAAGCTTTTCAACAATATATAATTTGTTATTTTTGAATACAAATTCAAATTTCTAGACAATTTTGAACTTGGACAACAACCTTTGACAAAAAAAAATTTACAGTCTGACATATTGATGAACTTTTGATCATTTCTCTCAAACGGCGCACTATAATTCAATGATTCTTTTTACATTTGAAAACAGATTCACTCAGGAGTATCCAAGAATGTTTTAAGAATTTTTGAACATTCGGAGCCATTTTATTTGAATTTTTGAAATGAGCCAATGTGCAGTTACTGTTAAGAAATGATTTTATCTTCCACAAAGGCCAACGTCTCCTTGGTGTTTTTGCCTATAAAAGGAGCATAGATTGAAGGGAGAAGCACACAATAACAAGCTCTCAAAAGCCTTCTCAATCTCTCTTTAATTCTTTGTGCTATATTGTTTATTACTAGATCAAAGAGTGCATAGAAGAAATTGTTTTATTCTTGAGAGTGTCTCTTTGAAGTGAGATCATTTTTGTACATGAGTGGTAGCTAATCCTACTTAAGAGGAATTGCTACATTTCTACTCCATTTTCATTACAATTTGTATTGGTGTTTGAAGTTCACCGAATCAAAAGTTTTGTAATCGAGATTTCTTGCCTCCGCCAAGTGCAAGGGACTTTGTTTGTATTCGGGATTTCTTACCTCCGTCAAGTGAAAGAATCTTAGTGGAACCTCGGCTAGTTGAAGCTCGAAAGAGTGGACATAGACTTGGGTAACAAGTCGAACTACTATAAAAGAGTTTGTATCTCTTATCTCTACTCTTTTTACTTTACTTAAAATTGTTTTATGTTTATTATTAGGTGAATTGTATTAGTTTATTTGATTTAATATTTTTATTGTTTTTAATTTTTTCACACACTTAGCTTCCGCGATAAAAACCCAATTCACCCCCTCTCTTGGGTTGCCTTTTGGGACAACAGTTAATACTTATTTTTCTGATAATCTTGTTTAAATGTTTGATTGTGAATATTAATCGCACCCGAATTAAATGAAATCAGGGGAAGTATTTCTTTTAGGAGCTCAGGTAGTGGAGATTTCTAGTGAACCTTTTTTGAATCATAATTGATACAGTAATGCAAAATACATTGTTGTGGTTAGATCCCACATATGCTAAGCATAGGTATTAAATGTTACATCAGTTAATTAACGAACCTAATTAATTATCGCTTGTTTAGTATTTTGCTAGCAGGGTCTTCATTATCCTTTGCACAATCAAATTGGAGTAGCCTAATTTTTCCCCCCAATAAATAATCATTTCTAGAAAAACAATATCTTACTTTATAATCTACATATCTAATCGAGTGAATCCTCTTGGATTCTGTAGATAGAAAGTTACTGTACATAAAAACTTTGAAAACTCAAGGTTGGAATCGTTTCAAGCAGATGGCCCTACTTCATTGATTTCCTACCAATCCATGGAATGCAATGCAGTTTCTCAGGCTTGGCAGGTAAAGTTTTCTAGCCATGGCTTTTAATTTATTCCAGCTCAAGACCCTTTCAAAAATTAAAAAATAATAAATAAATATTTACCCTTCCTAACCTTTACATGGAAGTCATTATTCCTGCTGACACCTAAACCTTATCTTATAGTCAGCTGGAACTGATGCAAATATTTAAGTCATCCAAAATTAGTTTCCCACATGACATCAAATAGACCTCATGCATATCATAATGTAGGAGACAGAATAGAGATAGCCCACAGTGTAAGCGTTCTTACGTTGTCATCACCACTCACAAGCTAGGTTGAGCCGAAAATGTATCTAAAAGGCACACCAGTTTGATTTTCTGGATTAGTTGAACTCAGACCAACTACTACCTAAAAGGACACATCTTACACCAAGCACAACCTAAATCTCTCGTGAAGGCTCCACTTGTAGATCTTTTAGAAAACTTTAGCCAAAGAAAGTCCCAAGTGAGAGAAGAATTAACCTGTCTTCCCCAAGTTTTGTTCCTTTGATAAATTAATCCAGCCAAGATGAGTCTCATTCTTTCTTAATTGCTTCCAGATGCTCATAAACACAATGGTAGAATAAGAAGGTTTTGACATCAAGCCATTCCTTAATTAGTCTTCCATCGAGATTAGAAATGCCACAAGAAGACGGAGAAAGCAACCAAAGAACTGAAGGAGTTGACAATGCATGTATGCTCAAACATACTTCCTTTGCTGTTCTACTTTCTATTTTACCGAACATAGCATTCTAGCCTTGGCATAATTGCATTTTCAAACTACTCTTAGGAAACATTGGTAAGATCAATATGAGTTGTAATCCTCTATGCCATATTTTTCCTAATGATATGAGGAAAAAAGGCACTTTAAAAATATATTAAGTTTTCCTAATCCTAACTCAGAAGTTGATGGATATTCCAACTAAGCTTTCACAATACAAGTAAAACGCTGCCAAAATGATTGTTGTTTCTTCTAGTCCTTAGCTTTCTTGGCTTTTTCTTTATCCTGGCCCCTCATCTATAACCACTCTCTTCTACTTTTGGCCTTGTTGTTACTGCAACTGCTCTATCTTAAGAGCATTTTTGCCAAAAAGCCAAAGAATTTATTGTTGCTGATGCTACTGTTAAACCCATCCAATGTAACATCTGTTAGTTGCTTTTGAACTAGGCAATCAGAACATAATTGAACAAGAAGTTCCAGAAATGTCCCGTGATGACTCATGGTTGATCCATTAAGCAAGCATGCATGTGACCAGGATGGTTCAAATAAAACAGTAAATGCAACTATTTTTCTTTCATTGCTTCACGCTGTGAGATTCCTAACTAAAGAATTCTGCTTCTAAATGTAGAGATGAGGGGAAGTGTAAGTGAACTTTCAAATATCGTTTACATTTCTCTCAAATCAGATGATGATAATGTTCTTGAACAATCAATATTAAGCCTTTTAAACTTCTCCATCACTGCTGAGATGTCTCACTAATCTTCCCCATCTCTTTGGGATTATACACAGTGAACTCTGCAGTACTACGGCAAAAGAAGCCAACACAAAATTCAATCAATTGAGTGCAGGTATTTGGATTTGAATTTTTTTTTCTATTTCTTGTTCTCTATTCTTGTTTTGTGAGCTTCCAGAAGGAAGAAGCACTAGAAATCTGTTGGAAACTCAATAGTCTTAATATATTTTTGTTTTTTGGTAATAGTTTATGAGAATTCTATAAACAACTTTTTTGGTTTTCCAAAGGGCATGTTTTCTCAAAATTCTACAGAAAACAATTTTGAAACTGACCTGCAAATTGGGATTTCGGTTTCCAGAAACATAAACCTTTTGCAAAAAGAAATCCAAACAGAAGTAAGCAAATAGTTGGATCACCCGATCCTAGGAAAATAACTGATCACTTTGTCGTTGTAAGATCTGTTGCCTCAAGATCTGAGGTTGTCAACTTCCTACTAAGAACACACTTTACCAGTCTTTTCCTCCTGTTTTCAATATAAAGTTTAGCAAGACAAAGAAAGAACTGAGCCAAAGCAATGGTACTAATCAGTATCCACAAATCAACAAATGCTTGGCCCACTTCAGTTAAGAAGCTCTTACCCCCATAGCGGAGAGTAGTTAATGTTTCACAAACACAATAGAATGCATTGATCAGCTCCATTTCCTCAACTAAAAGCAAAAAAATGATTCCAACAATTATAAGCACCAAAAGAAGGAGAGGGGGGTGAGGAATCTGTATCTGGCCCTGTTTGCTTCTTCATCTTTAATAATCTCACTTGGAGCTGCTTTGTCATTCATGTGCAAGGCCTTTTTAAGTTTTCTCATCATACTTGCGACTTTTTAAGTTTTCGTCTAAAAGTCGATTTACATTCTCCAAATAGTAAAAACCCACCTTCATCTTACACCAAAATATTACTGCATGTGACATAGAAGAGCTCAAAACGTTCCTTCAAGAAAGCATCTGCAGTGAATATGAATAAGCAAAAGCCATATTCATAAACTTGAATAACCGGTAAATGAATTTTATTTTTTTTAAATATTTATATATTGAAATTTAAAGAATGTAAAATAAACTCTAATGTTAGTAATGTAATTACATTAATCAAACAAACATATTACATCTTATAAAGAAAAATAAAAAATTTAAAATATCTTTACATTTAAAAACTAAAATCTAAACCGTATTTTCCTTTTTTTTTTTTTTTGGTTATTCATAATCATTTACCTTTGATTACAACGGTTTCTTTCCGTTCTAGTTTTTTTTATCCATTAACTTTCCCAAGCAAAAGAAACCATTGAATGGTGGCCATGCACGTGTCAAAAGCTCAGTACGTTTCTGGAAGTAGGAAACCAATATCACAGAGACGTAGGTCTATCAGGTCCAAGGATGAGCAACGCCTACTTAAAAAGCTTATGGCAAGATGACCATTTTGCCTATGAACTTTGTAGAATATTACAAGTCAAGATTTTACACTATCAAACAGATTTGGACTGTAAACAACTTTTCAATTTTTATTAATAAAATGAATTTAAAATTTTAGGTAAAATAAATCATAAATTAAACCTCAAATTTATTAAAAATAAAATTATTAATTGGGATGGTTTGATACTTTTAATTATTTAGATGATCAAAATATAAAATATTTTTATTTAGGTCAAAAATAAAAAAAATTATTTATTTAAGAAAATTTACATTTTTAAAATATTTCTTCACTACATACTTGTAATGACTATTACAAGTACATATTTAATTATTTACAAGTACGTAATTATATAATTATAAATATATATTTATATAGTAAGAAATACGTGCTTATAATTAGATAGATTTTATACTTGTAAATATACAAATATATACTTATAACAATTACTACAAATATGTAATAATCGCAATATTTTGAAAATGTAAAAATCTTTAAATAGACAATTTATTTCTTTTAACCCCAAATAAAAGTATATTTTTGACTCCCAGAGCTATTAATTTCACAAAATTGTCCTTCTTGGTGATATTTCCTAAAAAAGTTATAACCCTTCAATTATTATAAAAAATAAATTATTTTTTCTTATATTAAGGGGTATATCTAAATCCCTTGTACTCCCCTGCTTAATACCTAAATTCCCAGTAAGTAGGAAACCCGTCATGTTTCAATAAAGCACAACCCTTAACAAAACCCACGCGGGAATCTACCTTTAACATTTTTTTTCTGGACAAAAAAATTGTGCTTAATTAGATTTTGCACTATTTTCTACGACAATCAAGGATGGACATGAAGCCTAATAGCATTAGGTTGTGTGAATTAAAGTACGAGGATGTGAATTAAACAACGACCTGGTCCTTGTCGTTGAGATTGAGCTCCCTATCTGATTTCTTCGTTCATCTTCCTTATGAACTCTTCAAACTTTCTTTTTAGTTCCTCTAGACTCTTTTCATTTCCTTCTGATTCTTCTGCTACTGATGGTGGAATTAAGGACCCTCTTTCTTTTAGTCCCTTTTCCTCTACCTCTTCTTCCTTTTCCGCTGTTTCCAAAAACACATTCTCTTGTCTGTCTTCTTGTTTTTCTATACGAGCTAAATTCTTCAAAGATGCTGTTTCTCTCCCGTCTTCCACTGTTTTCACAAGCCCTTTCTCTTCAATATCTCCCCGTTCCTCTGTGGAAGCTATATTCTCCGGAGATCGTGCAGAAATTTCAACTGGCGCTTCCTTGTGTTCAATGTTCTGGCGTTTTGAAAAGCTGGAGTTTGTGGCGAGAAAAGCAACAATCCCATTACAGATGAGGAACATGTATTTTCTGTCAAAGATCTGTTCATAAACTGGTGAAACCAATTCCAAGTAGTAGGCTCTGAGGAAGTGGAACAACTGACACAAGGCTGAGGAATACGAAAGAAGGAACGATACAAGCGAGACTAAAACAAACAGCTTCGTAAACCGGCGATACTTATTGAACCAAGTAGTAGATCGAATTTGAAGCATGTGCCTCCCTTCTTTTCCATCCTCTGTTTCCTAGTTCTTTTCTGGAACCAAAAGAGAAGATACAGGGGTAAGTAAAGAAATGGAAGCCAGCGAAGAGCTTTGGGGAATCGGTTGTATAACCAGTGTAATGGATCTTTTCGGAGGAATGATTTCGTTGCTTAAGTACCGCTGTAGTTAATTTTACGGGTCCTTGTTTTGATTGGTTTGAGTTAAAAAAGTTGACTCAGGTCAGCTCTATTGTCAACAGGGAACTTACTTGGTATAAATTATAATTGATAGTAAATTTTTAAAAGTTTACTCTGGAAGGAAAAACATTTCGTGGAATGACTCGTGGCGAAAACTTTTCCGCGCTTTACCTAGTCTCTTCTTTTGTCGCGTAATTCGAGGTTCAGCTTTCAATTTTTTACCGCGGCATTGGCAATGCCAATTGAGCACTAATTTTTTTAATTATTCCCCAAGAAAGATTCACTGATTGGCTTTAATAAAAAAATGTTTGCCCAAATTTAAAAAACCAAATGCAAAAAAAAGTTATAATACCTTCTATATTTTAATTAAATTGCACAAAAGACTTTATAATACAAAAATTGAATCAAAATATATTATTTTATATTATTCCTTGTACTAAAACTCTATATTCGTAAATTATATTTCTATTAAAATTTATTTTTGAGAAAAAATCACAATGCCCTTTAAATTTTAGTAACTTGCACAAAAGTCTCTTGTAATATGATAATTAAAATAAAATATATTATGTTTCAACATTCCCTCACTTGTTTTAAATAAAAATTATTATGAATTTTACTTTTCTATAATTTAGTTAAGTGTTAAAAATAATTTCTTGATTAAAAAAGTTATATTTCATTATATAATTAATTATTTCTACAATAAACTCAATTCTCTTACACGAAGAGTTGAATGTCTCTAATTACTATTTCTATTATTTTTTTCTTTTTGTTAATTGTATTTTATCTTTTTAATAATATTTTTTCATAGTAATTATTCATTTCATCAAAATATTCAAAACTAATCTAAGACGTCTATAATTATTTTAAAAATTGAAAAAAGTATTTTAAAAATTTAATGTACTTTATTTATTTTGGTCCTCAAAGTGTTTCTTATTTTACATATTAACATCTATCTTTTATATTCTTTAATCTACTTATTACAATTCAACGCTATTAGTTATAGAAAAAAAAATTGACAAATGCTAAAAAAATCTTAAAACACAAGAGTGTTCAATTTTTATATCAGAGAAAAAAATTTCATATTTTTAAATCCACCAATTGTCATACAATAATTTGCGAATCATAGTCAAATGTTGTTAAAGTCAACCCTCCAAAAAGAATAGTGCCAACCCTCCAAATAGGAAAAAAGCTTGGCTTTAGGAATGTAAAAAAATTCAAATAAAAAATTAATGTAGTTAAAGTCACAGATTAGTTATTCGTGGTCTTGCCTAGCCAGGGCTGTAGATTGTCTTCGCTTGTTATATTTTGTTTTGGGTTGGGTTGGGCTATGGGTCTGGGTTATATTTATCTATTTGTTTACTTTGTTAATAATTTGTGGGGGCGAAGTATAAATTTTCACTGGCCAACCATACAACAAAATTTATCTATTTATTTAATTGATAATAACTGTGGAAATAAAGCATAATCTTTTTACTAGCCACCTTACAACAAACAAATACAGAGAGACCCAAGTGGTGGCAGGTTAATTGTCTTCAAGTCTCGGGGTCCACCCCTCTTTAAGATAGAAATTGCCTTTACTCGTCTCTTAAATTAAGTATATTGGTACACGGTATACTCCTCAAAGTCCGCACAAATTGAAGTAACGGCAAAATTGTATTAATAATATTGTGTGAAATTTGATAATATTGAGAAATCAGGCCCTCCAAATAATATATATATATATATATATATAGGGTCTTGATAGAAGGGGCACGAAGTTCAAGAAAGCAAAGCTTTGTATCCATTCATCAGTAGATGTGATTTTTATTTTTTGAAAAATTGATTACTGAAAACATGATTTATTAACACCACTCAATTTAACATATTTTAGTAAATAATTTTTAAAAAATTTGTTTTGGTAAAAAAAAATTAATTAATATAAATTTGATTTGACCCACTCCCTAGTCCCAACCCAAATTTCTCAAGTGATGTGGCCTGGCCAATTAGTGAACCTTTATCAGTCTTCTGGAAGCTAAATCATCTTCGAGTTCAACCATAACCTAGACTTGGAAGATTGGATTCTCAAATCACAAGTAGAAAAAGGAGGAGGCAAAAATGCAAACACTCCTCATCAACTGTCACATGCATGAATTTTTATTTTTTAAAATTAAGTCCCCGTCTAAAAAAAATAATTATTATAAATCCTTATATAAAATACTTGTCCAAAATGTTAACAAGTATTTAATGATATGTATAAATCCTTTTGGTAACAAATAGGTTACAAAAGTAAGTTTCAATAATATTTGTGTCAACTAATTATTGATTGCTGGTGAAGGGATGCGTTTGGTTTTTGCCAAAATAATCGATGAAGAATGGTGAGACATTATAAGGGTAGTTACCTTACTAAGGAGTTTGTGAGGCCGCCATGGTAGGACACAAGATATAACACCACGTGTTCATCCTTCTGCACAGAAAATTCACTTGTCAGAATCAAACTACGCTTACTAGTTTCCAGATGAACCGGTTTATCCGACCTATCCGCCCAATTCTGTTAAACAATGAATAAGAAACTGAGAAGATGTGTAAAGTGAAAAAAACAAAATGAACCCACAACACACGCTTCGAATTTTGTACAGGCCTGAACGGTCCAACCACACCCACGCCCCCTCTCTATCTCTGGCGGGGGAGTAAAGCCCGTTTGACCCGATCGTCGAGGCGCTTGTAAAGTGTGTGCAGTCCACAGAATGCTTCCAGTTCCAGTGCCATTGCCACTTTGCTCCCCCTCAGTCTCATATAATGAACCCTCAACGTCAACGCTATGTGTGTAAGGGAACTAGAGAACTCCAGAATGTAGTTCCAAAAAGCGTACATGAAGTGTAACATGCTCTCCTAAAGACATACATGCACCCAAAATGAGTTTAGCATTAAAACTTTTAAAATTATTGCTTTTTTTTTTTTCTCAGCAGTTTCCGAATGTTTGAAGCTTTATAAAATTCCAGCTTCTACGCTTTCTAAGGCCGTTTTATAATGCGAAACAATTTGATAAGTTCCAAATTTCTCAATATAAAAATCTAAGACGTTTAGTCTCCCAAACATCCCCTAAATACTCCCAACATTAAATTACATGGATTTATTGGTCAGTCAAACACCCATGCGTGCATTTCTCTCGTCGATGTGAACGAAGCTGCTCCTCTTCTCCTCTTCTCTGCAGCATGCACTAATCCCTATGCTTCAGTAGCCATGCATCAAACGGTGCAGAGCGAGTTAATTTAGGGGCTTTTTTCTCTAAAAAAAATTAATTTTTATGTTTATTTATTTAAAATTTAAATATTTTACCTTTATATTAGATAAAATAAGGAGACATACGAAAGAAAAAATATTAATCAGACTCCTCAACTTCTGCTTATGGCGTCTTTCTCCATAGATATGCACATGTGGGTGTCTCCATACAGGTGGGCTTGGTAATTGAGTTGTGGGAGAGGAATATAGGCGACGACTACGGTACCTACCCGAAAGATATTGTTTTCAAACATTGTCCACGTGAACTAATCGTTGTTCACCACGTGGCCAATCGTTCTTAACTCCAACTACTCGTCCGCACCGTAGCCTGTCTGCTTCCTCATCGATCGTTAGACAGCTCAACCGGCTCCCCAGCTCTCCACAGTTCGGGCTTCGGGTGTAAACCCATTTGCTCGGTCCCTTGTCTGTCCACCGTGATTTTTGAACAACCACCCCTGCCTTCCTGCTTGAGAGAGGGTAGAATCCGAGCAAATAGCTCGTGCGAGCAAGACGCCAATTCGAAGGTCAGCTCGAGCGAGAATAGCGAAGTCAAGGGCGGCGAGAGTAAAGGAGTGAGCAAGAAATCACCGAATTCAAGTTCTCCGCCGCCGTCGAGGAGAGAGAAGCACAATAAATGAGGGTGGTGGAAGGGAGGGAAGTGGCGGTGGCAGCCGATGATTCAGGCACAAGAGATTAGTCTGCTTTTGCTGCAACTGGGAATCCTCGTGTTCATCAGGCGGTTACTTCGTCCTAGAATTCCCTTGCCTGGGTCCGAGCCCAGGACTCCCACGACGTTTGTGAGCGTGCCTTACCAACAAGCTTTTAACCCAGCCCGAAGTACAGACGGTGGTGAGTATTTGTCTTCTTCAACTACACTGCTTCACCAAAAATTCTGTCAGCAGTGGACAAAAAGCCGCCAACTGCTTAGGCTGGCTTCTCCTCTAAACTGCTGCTTTCTTGTCCAGCCGGAGAAAAGAAGAAACTCAACGCCAGCTCCACTTGATCTGATCGACGGAAAGGCGACTGCTGATCTCTGCCTCTCGGTCGTCGGTCTTCTCTCTCTCTTTGACTGGTGAGGTAGGGGACGGTGTTCAGAAAACAGGGTGAACAGAGCTTGGCTGGAGCCCCTCTTTGCTACGCCCATGTGCGACCAGACTGTCGATGCTGAATCACGTGGGCAATGGTTTTTAATTCTCACTTACCCATCCGCACAGTAGACACCCTCCCCGTCGCCTAAACGCAAATAGGTGTAACAGCAAGGAGTTTCGTCCTAGCACTGTCCGCCCCTCTACTTTCGTCGGGCTCCCTTGCCTCACTGGACATCCGTGCCCTTTTGTTCGGCTAATAATCGAGTCATTCGCTTTGAAACTGCTGGAGGCGACCAGACCAGCCGGTTCGGGGGTCTACCCTTCGGCGACACCGTGTTACTGTAGTCTTTGGATAAAGAAGTTCCCTCCTCAGATGGCACTGCTCCCGCTATGCCTCGCAGCCGTGGGCGATGGCTCTCCCCAAAACTCCACTACCTCCTCCCCCGGCTTTCACCTAGATGCAGCGGCACTACGCCGCCTCTTCGGCAAGCCCATCTCCCTCGCTGTGTCGGTCTACACAGGGTGAGAGAGTGTTGATCGCGTGCGAACAGGTAAGTTTGGGTTAACAACAATTGGCCCATGTGGCGTCTAACAATTGGTCCACGTGGAGTAGGTTCCAAAACATACTTTTGGGGCAATGTACCGGAGTGTTCACCGGAATATAAATGCCAACCACTTCCAGCTCAGCTATTAATTAAATGAGTTTGGAGACACAGTGCAGGAATGTTCCCAATGAGAAATTCTGATACAGTAAGCAAGGTCCACGCTCTTCCGTTAACTCTCAATGAATAATAATTATCAATTCAAATAATAAAATAAAATACAACTAGGTGCGTTCAATATATTGAAATAAATTGATTACACTGTATAAATCAAAATAAATCGTATAAAATCAAACCAAATTATATAGTATAATTTAATTTGAATTTTAATATCTAGACAAATCGAATAAATTGAATCAAATCATATAGTTTATATATATATATACAAAACTAAAAATCTTATCTCTCTATATATACTATTTTTTATTATTTGACTGTATATTTCTCCTTAATATTATCTTTTATATTTTATATTTATTCTAATAATTGATTATTTTTCTTTTTAGAGTATAATTTATTATTAGTAATAGTAAAATTTTGTAAAATAGTATAGATATATTTGTTATAAATGTGTATTACTATAATTAATTAATAAATAATGAATTATTAAGTTAAACATGTTGAGGGAAAAATGGATAATCAATTTTTGGGAAAACTCTACTAAATTTTTTATAAAAATAGTGAATTTAATTCATTTTATTTGGTAAATTACAAACTGTGGTTTAAAACCGAACCAAATCATAAATCGTGGTTCGGTTTGCTTTATAAAACTATAAAACTGTAAAATATGATTTAGTTTGAATTTGAATATCAAATCGAACTAAA